>CAUYQG010076636.1:0-32562 GCA_963574415.1 Tarsius wallacei | reverse complement strand
CCTTCCGCTTCAGCCTTCCAAGTAGCTGGAACTACAGGCGCACGCTACCATGCCCGGCTAGTTTTTGATTTATTGTAGAGATGAGGTCTTGCTTGCCCAGGCGGGTCTCGAACCCGCGGGCTCAGGCAATCCACTCACCTCGGCCTCCCGAGGCATGGGATTACAGGCTGAGTCACCGAGCCCGGCCTGTGCAAGTTTCTTATGTTGGTGTGTTTCTGTTTCTCTTGGCATCTCGCGGGTTTTCTTTTAATAAGTAATTGCTTATTAATTGATGCATAGATAATCATAACGTGTTATAGTAGTTGGAATGTGGAATGTGGCTCTTAACATTATAGTTGTTTCTTGTCTAACTTAATGCTTTTTGGCCTGAAGTCAGCTTTGGCTTTAGGATTTCAAGCCCTGTTTTCTTATTTTCATTCCTTCGTAAATCTCCGCATTCCTTCCTTGTCAGCTGGTGTGGAACGTGAGAAGCATTGGAGACTTGGAGAATGAGCAGTGCTTTTGAGGGGTGTCGCGGGACACGGGAGGCAGGAAGCAGAGTTGAAGCTGTAGGGCAGAGTCGGGTCAAAAGAAGGTGGTTTAGTCTTCAAGCTGAAGGAACTGACTGTGTGCCAGTGTAGCTGATCCAGTAGCGATCCAGCAGAAGGTGCAGAGGAGAGAAGGGAAACTGCTGGGGCCCCAGCCTGGAGTTGGTGAGAGGGGCTGGGATCTCGTGCTTCAGTGTAAGTGCCAGGAGGGAGTCCGTGCTCATGGCTCGGGTGCTAAAGGCAGATGGATTTGGTCTGGGAGCCTCTGGTTTTTGTGGATGAGGAACCCTCTAAAATGCTTTGGAGACATTTTTAAAAGTAAAACTGGCATAAAGAAAGACTATTCTTAAAAACACATTAAGCATTGCAAAGCTCTGTTAAAGTAGTGCAGCTTCTAGTAAAAATGCAAGCAGAAATAGTATTTAAAAATCTGAAAAGAATAATTGAGAGTAGGCGCTAGCCTACCAGTTATTAAAACCTTCTATAAAGTTGTAGTAATTAAAGTAGTATGTTGAATTATTGCACAAGGTTATATACCCCATAAGGATTTATTGTATGGTAAAAGTGGCATCCAAATCAGACAGCTAGGTAGCCATCTGAGAATCCATTTGGAGTCAAAGGCAATACCTTGACCAGATATGATGGCTCATGCCTATAATTCCAGCACCTTGGGAGGTTGAGGTGGGAGGATCCCTTGAGCCCAGGAGTTCGAGAGTAGCGAGGGCAATATAGCAATACTGTGTTTCTACCAAAAAAAAATTTTTTTTAATTAGCTGGGCATGGTGGCATGTGCCTGTAGTCCCAGCTATTCAAGAGGCTGAGGAGGGAGAATTGCTTGAGACCAGACATTTGAGACTGTAGTAGGCCACGATCGTGCCACTGCCCTCCAGTCTAGGCAACAGAGTGAGAGCCCAACTCAGAAAAAAAGTAATACTTTGTATCAATAAATTTTAGATAATCAGATATTTAAATACAAGAAATGAAGCCATAAAAATTTCAAAACAGATCATGAGTTTTGGTTTTTAAGTGACCTCACTGTATCATATACTCTAAAGGAAATAAAAGATTCATAAGAATTTGGTGGATTTAAGAAATTCTCCATGATGGCCAAATGTGGTAGTTTATTTATACCTGTAATCTCAGTACTTTGGGAGGCCGAAGTGGGAGTAGTGCTTAAGGCCAGGAGTTTGAGATCAGCCTCAACAACATAGCGAGATCCTGCCTTTACAAAAATAAGTAAACTATACGTAAAAATAAAAAATTCTTCATTGCAAAAATTTGACAAATATGACTAATGACAAATTGGGAACAAATTTGTGGATATTATATTAGAGTGGATTATGTACATTTAAATTCATACAAGTGATATAAAAATATATTCATACAAATAAATATTAAAAAAACTAACAACCCAATGGAAAAATAGGCAAAGGATAGGAACAAATAACCAAAAAAAAATCAAATACAAATATTACATATGCATTAAAATGCTGAATCTCATTTTGTGTAAGATTCTTTAGCCTATAGATTGGCAAAAAGTAATCTGCTGTGGCATTAGGCATATTAGTAGACACTCATACTATGCTCAGTGAAAATGTTAACATTGCTAGATACATTTTGCTTAAAAGGTTCTCTGTACTCTTGTATGTGCAGAATGGTGTGTGTACAAGGTTATTACTGTATCGTTATACTAACACAAGATTGGTAACCTAACATTCATCAGCTGGGTGCATGTTGAATGCATTCTGACACATACATACATATGGACTACTACATGCATTCTGATGTAAACATGGAATACTACATACATTCTGATACATACATGGAATACTACATACATTCTGATTCATGCATGGAATACTATATACATTCTGATTCATGCATGGAATACTGCACAGCTGTAAAGAGAATGAGCAAGCCACTTGGACAACAGTTAGCTTCCTTTCAGGAGGGAACTGCAGATGACTTGAGAATGGGTATATTTTGTGCTTTTGAAGATTTTTCTCACAATTTTTCATTCATTCTGACTTCCTTATAATTCATGTCTTGTTTATATCCATCTGTGCTTACTTTCTGTGCTTTTTATGCAACTTCAAATTTAAGACAGCCAGGCATGGTGGCTCATGCCTGTAATACCAGCACTTTGGGATGCCGAGGTGGGAGGATTGCTTGAGCCTGGGAGTTTGAGACCAGCCTGGGCAATGTAGACCACCACGTCTCTACAAAAATAAAAATAAGAATACTAGCTAGGCATAGTGGCGTGCACCTGTAGTTCCAGCTCCTCAGGAGGCTGAGGAGATAGAATTGCCAGAGATCAGGAGTTTGAGGCCATGGTGAGCTGTGATTGTGCCACTGCCCTCCAGTCTATCCCAGTCTAAGTGACAGTAAAACCTGCACTCTAAACAAACAAACAAAAAACCAAACACACACACACATACACTAGATTCAGTTAAATGTGACAAACACTGCTGAAAATGCAAGCTTGTTAGTTTCTTTGAACCAATTTACTGGACAGAGTATGGAATTCTTTTTCTTTACAGTGTATAGAAACAGATTATGGTGTTCTTATATCTTCTGGAGGAAAGCCAGAGACGCTTAAATTGATCCATTCGTTTTTGAGGGTTATCTCCTTTCTCTCTCTTTACCCCTCCCTCCTCCTCCTTCTCTTTCCCTTCCCTGTATTCCCTCTTGCCTTCTCTTCTCCCGTTTCTTCCTCTTTTCTCCTTTCCCCCTCTCCTTCATGTGTACAGGATGCACTTGCTGCCTTGGAGACACCAGGAGGCTCCGATCAACAGAAAAGGAAACTGAGCACACCGCTTTCCGAAGTTATTGTCAGAAACTTGAAACTTGCTCTAGCAAATAGCTCTCGAAATGCTGTTGCTCTTTCTGCCAGCCCTCAGCTGAAGGATGCCCAGTCGAAGAAGGTAGAATGAGTTATCTTATTAAAAGGAAGCTTAGATAGAACATTTCAAACATGAATGACTGATCTGTTTATTTTATTTTCCATGGACAGGAAGAAACTCCAAAGCCACTTCACAAGGTGGTGCTCTATGTGAGTAAAAAACTCAGTAAGAAGCAGAGTGAACTGAATGGGATTGCAGCCTCTCTAGGGGCCGATTACAGGTAGTCAGCACATCTTTCTGTTTGATGGCGATATGGCCTAAATTTATAAGGAAACCAAGGCTGTTGAGGACATCTACAAGAACACATTTATTTGTTCTTTATTGCTGTGTTATATTGGTTACAAAATCTCTCCAGTTGATTTTTAATTTTCCATGTCCTTTGAAAATACCCTCTCATGGGCAACCCCCTCGGGTCCCCTCCCACTGTAGGAGCTTTTCTGTTCTCTCAATAAATCTTGCTTTAAAAAAAAGAAAATATCCTCTCACATATCAATTCTTTCTTACATGTACATTTTTTAGGGTATAGCCAACAAATATTTATAACCTATTTTGTGCCATCTACTATTCTAGAAACTTGGGATCTATGGATAATCAGTAGAGTCTAAAAGAATTCCTGTCTTCAAGGGGTTTATAGTGTAGTATTACATCTGGATCTGAGATTAAGTTTATTTTTACTCAGCGATTTTTCATATTAAAACCCTTCTGTGAGTAGTGCTAAGTATTCTAGCAACCCCCCTGTATTAAGATGGCCTTTTCTTTTTTTTTTTGGAGTCGGAGCCTCACTCTGTTGCCTAGGCTGGAGTACAGTGGCACATTCACAGCTACCACAGCCTCGACCTTCTAGGCTTAAGCCTCAGCCTTCCAAGTAACTGAAACCACAGGCGCATGCCACCACACCTGAATAATTTTTTGATTTATTATACAGAGGAGGTTTTGCCAAGTTGCCCAGCTGGTCTCAAACCACAAGGCTCAGGCAATCCTATTCCCTTGCCCTCCCAAAGTGCTGGATTACAGGCATGAGCTACTGCCATGCCCGGCTGAGCATATTTTAATTTGTATCATTTTTAAGATGTTGGAGGCTTAGATTATCAGATCTTCCCTCACTCAACCTAACAGCCTCTGCTAGAGACAGGTCTTTAGCACAGAAGGCATCAGCATCAGAGACTAGAGAATCTTGTTTGTTTCAGGCAGTCATGAGTGGACTGTACTCCTCCATTATCTGAAGCGCTAACTTGTTGATCGCTCATGTTCAGCCGTTCATAGATAGCATAATGGTTGGTTTTACAAAGGATGAACAGTTTGAGGAATATGATTAGTTTCATCTTCCCCTCTGGTCTTATTTCAGTTGATTTTCTATTTGATAAAGAATTAGAGCAGGAGAATATAAAAAAATTATAATATCTATAAACATCTTAGTGTTTGATGCATTCATTGTGGAATAGTGAAGCTTTCTTACTTATTTCAACCTTATTACCTATTATATACATGTTATTGTTTAATTATATCTATTATCATATAGTTGCCTATTGTATTTATATTACCTTTTGCCAGTTGCTACACATTATCTCATTTTGTTTATGTCTATAAGATTTACAATGCCAGTCTTCTTAATCTAAAAAACAGAATTTTAGCTTGGCATAGTGGCTTGTGCATTTAATTCCAGCACTTTGTGAGGCCAAGGCAGGAGAATTGCTTGAGTCCAGGAGTTAGGGACCAGCCTGGGCACCATAGCAAGACTTCATCTCTACAAAAAGTAGCTGGGTGTGGTGGCACACATACCTGTAGTCTCGGCTACTTGGAAGGCTGAGGAGGTGGGATTTCTTAAGCCTAGGAGTTTAAGCCTTCAGTGAGCCATGATTGTGCCACTGCCCTCCAGTCTGGGTAAAACAGTGAGACCCTGACTCAAAAAAAAAAATTTTTTTTTTTGCTGAAATTCCTAAAAAGAATTTAACTGTAGAATTGCATTTAGTATGTTAAATCTCTTCCTGAAATGGATTTCTCAAACTTGGTAATTGATGAAAGAGAAGAGCCTTTAATTTGTTTGTGTTTTTGTTTTTTTGTTGTTGTTTTTGAGTCACAGTCTCATTCTGTCACCCAGGCTGGAATGCAGTGACACACTCATGGTCACTGCATTCTCGACCTGCTGGGCTCAGGGGATCCTTCCGCTTCAGCCTTCTAAGTAGCTAGAACCACAGATGCACCACCACACCAGGCTATTTTTTTTATTTATTGTAGAGAGGAGGTTTCACCATGTTTCCCAGACTGGTCTTAAACTCCTGGGCTTAGGTAGTCCTCTCGCCTCTGCCTCCCAAAGTGTTGAGATTACAGCTGTGAGTCACTGTGCCCGGCCAGAAGAGCCTTTTAATATGCAGAAGTTATGATATTTATGTGTTCATAGGATAGTCAGTTCTCTAGTATTGTTTCAGATGTTCTTTTCCATGATCTAGGCCCAGACCATCCAGAACTGATCATCTGTTCCTGTCTCCCACCTCCAGACAGTTAAACATCTAGGCTAGATCTTCTCAATGCATCAGATGCAGCAGCCCTATTTCATTATTAATATTTGTATAATAGCTCCTCTACTAAAATAAAATTTACAAATATAACCTACCTACTTTAGTTAAAAAAGTTAGGCTGGGCATGGTGGCTCAAGTCTGTAATCCCAACACTTTGGGAGGCCAAGGCAAGAGGATTGCCTGAGCCCAGGGGTTCGAGACCAGCCCAAGCAACTTGGCGAGACTTCATCTACAATACATCAAAAAATTAGCTGGGTGTGGTAGCACACGCCTGTAGTTCCAGCTACTTGTAAGGATGAGGCAGAAGGATTGCCTGAGCCCAGCAGATCGAGGCTGCGGTGACCGTGAGCATGCCACTGTACTCCAGCCTGGGCAACAGAGTGGGACTCCAACTCAATAAAAAATAAAAATAAAGTCAATATAATGCTCTGTGAGCACAGAAGAAATAGTGGGTGCATAAGAACAGAAAAAAAGGTATGTTCAGTATGTAAATACTTGAGCTTGGCAACACTAGGGGACACTGAAATGTTAATATGTTTGTATATCTATGTAAAATCACCTCAAGTACAACAATCCCAAGTCTGAGACAGACAGACTTGGAGGCTCAAATACCATGAATAGCATTTCTGTTGGTAATGACTACCAATTATTTATGATTTTGAAAAGTTCAAAATTAGGCAAAATCTAGTCTTCCATCTATGTATATAGTAGTCACATTTTTGGAATATTAGCATTATTTTAAAACTGCAAAAAATATTGTTATATGTAAAACATTTTTTAAAAAGAAAAAAAAATTTTGTGTGTGATAGTGCCTTGCTTTGTTGCCCAGGCTTGCGTGCAGTGGCTGTTCACAGGCATGATCATTGCATACTGTCTCAAACTCCTGGCCTCAAGCAATCCTCCCACCTCAGCTTCCCAAGTACCTGGTAACCTGGTTGCGTGCCATTGTGCTCAGCTTGAGCCTGTCATTTTAAAAGTCTTGCTTATTCTAGTTCTGAAAGTTTTGTCAGAATATTCTGTTCATGGTGAATAATGATCATCTTAAGCTAATATAGCTTTTCTTAGGTCTTCTTTTTTTTGTATTTGGTTGTTTCAGGTGGAGTTTTGATGAAACAGTGACTCATTTCATCTATCAGGGGCGACCAAATGACACTAATCGAGAGTACAAATCTGTAAAAGAAAGAGGATTACACATTGTTTCAGAACACTGGCTTTTAGATGTAAGTGATGCTTTTTCCCCTCCCTTCTCTGTTAATTGCAAAT
Source organism: Tarsius wallacei (assembly GCA_963574415.1). Taxonomy (NCBI): domain Eukaryota; kingdom Metazoa; phylum Chordata; class Mammalia; order Primates; family Tarsiidae; genus Tarsius; species Tarsius wallacei. Next base: position 25,353 of record CAUYQG010076636.1, on the reverse strand, counting down.
ACACACAAACATTATTTCAGAGCACAGACTCAGAGTTTCAGTGTTTAGAAGCAAGTTTGATAATGTTGATTGACTCTGCACATTTCATTTTTTTTGGCTTCAAAAATGTAAGATCTTTAGTCCTTAAATACTTAACAAATCTCTGCCAGGCACGATGGCTTACGCCTGTAATTCCAGCACTTAGGGAGGCCGAGGTGAGAGGATTGCCTAAACCCAGATGTTCAAGACCAGCCTGGGCAACTTGGCAAGACCTTGTCTCTACAATAAATCAAAAAAATTAGCCAGGTGTGGTGGCACGCACCTGTAATTCCAGCTACTTAGAAGACTGAGGCAGAAGGATTGCCTGAGCCCAGCAGTTCGAGGCTGCAGTAGCCATGAGCATGCCACTGCACTCCAGCCTGGGTGACAGAGTAAGACTCTGGCTCAAAAAAAAAAATACTTAGCAAATGTTTAATGAATACTCTTTCTGATTCGCTGATTCCTTTCACTAATTAAAAATGATGTGAATGGAAATTTTATAATAATTTGAGGAAAATTAATTTTCTTTTGTTTTTCCTGAATATTCCTTAGAGTATAATCGATACCTTGGCAAAAGCACAGAAATAGATTATATACTTTAGTGGTTTTGACGTTTAAAAAGTAAGGACAGTTTGTCATTTGTGTAATGGGAATTTTTCAGTGTAGACTACTTTTTAAAACTTTAATTTTGTGAACATTTACCATCTTATAGTATAGTATTGGTTGTCCTTATTCTACGTAACATCTTCTAGTCATTAAGATTTTTTTCAGACCAGGCATAGTGGTTCATGCCTATAATCCCAGCACTCTGGGAGGCCGAGACAGGAGGATCTCCTGAGTCCAGGAGTTTGAGACCAGCCTGGGCAATACAGGGAGAGATTCTCTTTATTTTTTTTTTTTAAAGAGGGATTTTTTTCAGTCCTGTTTTAAAGCATACCATTGTATTGCAGTGTGCTCAAGAGTATAAGCATCTTCCTGAATCTCTTTATCCACATACTTACAATCCCAAAATGAGCTTGGATATCAGTGCAGTGCGAGATGGCAGACCCTGTAACAGCCAACAACTCTCCGTTGTCTCTGCAACAAAGGATGCTGAGGTAGGTAATAAGGATGATCTCTTCATCCCCTCCTCAGCTGAATGTATTTTGCTGTGGATTATATATGACTGTGAAACTTGGTATGTTGGCTTGGTTTGAAAATTTGTACTTTTTCTCCGTCAAAAGGCAGATCAGTTGCCTTTAGAAGAAAATGATGTAAACAATACGACCACCAGTAATAAAGAATCAGCATCACCAAATGGAAATGGAAGGAGTGACTTTAAAGGAGGTAAAATATTTTAAATTACAGGGTTTTTTTTTTTTTGCGAGTATATATCTTTCATACAGAATGCTTCCTTTATATCAGATAGAAAAATAAAATTTTTTCTGTGTTGCTAAATAGAAGCAAAGCATATATTTGAGGATTGGTTTGAGGTTCCATGCCCATCATTAAGTGATAATTTGCAAAACTTAAGTGACTTAAGTGTGAAACTTGTGTAATTTATAGAACTGAAATTTATAGAATCAGTGTTATTTTTAAAAATTTTGTTCTTTAGTCCATTTCTTTTTAGTGATTTTCAAAAAGTTTTATCTATTTATTTATGTATTGGGAGACTGGGTCTCCCTATGCTGTCTAGGCTGGTCTCAAACTCCAGGGCTCAAGCATTCCTCCCACCTCAGCCTCTCCCAAAGTGCTGGTATTCTTGGCATGAGCTCCAAAATTTATTACATGTATATTATATTTTAATATAATCATATGGTTTTAAAGGTGCAGAAGGGGATAATAATAGTTTCTCCCACCCTTGTTCTTCAGGGCTTCTGAATTATTTCATATATAGTGTTCATGCTAAGGACCACCTTTTATGTTCTGCATTATTCATGGCCTTAGTACAGTACTATAGCCTGTAGTAAGTATTCACTAAATGTCAAGTTAATAAATTTGTGTTTAGCCAGATTTGGACAGAATCATTAATATGAGTGATATGTGAGAAAAAAGAAAAACTTAATTTGTTTGGTGTATTTGTGTTTGTTTCAAGCTCTGACTCAAACCCTGGAGATGAGAGAAAACTTTCAGAAGCAGTTAAAGGAGATAATGTCTGCAACATCAATAGTAAAACCCCAAGCGCAGAGGAATTCCCTTTCCAGAAGCGGTTGTAATAGTGCATCTTCCACTCCTGACAGCACGCGCTCTGTTCGCAGCGGGCGAAGTCGCGTCCTAGAGGCACTGAGGTGCGTACCTGTCGCTAATGCAGGAGGACTGGATGGCCTGAGAGAAAGCTAGCTCCTTATTTAGGCACCTGCTTCTCGCTCAGTTCCATGAGTTAGGCCTAATGTTGCTATTTATTTATTTGTTTGTATTGGAGGGCGGGTTGGAGTCTCACGCTGTCACCCAGGCTGGAGTGCAGTGGCATGCTCACAGCCACCGCATCCTCGACCTGCTGGGCTCAGGTGATCCTTCTGCCTCAGCCTTCCAAGTAGCTGGAACCACAGGTGTGCGCCACCACACCCAGCTGACTTTTTGTAGAGACGAGGTCTCACCAAGTTGCCCAGGCTGATTTCAAACCCCTGGGTTCTGGCAATTTTCTCGCCTCCACCTCCCAAAAGGCTAGGATTACAGGTGTGAGCCACCACGCCTGGCCTTTTTTTTTTTAAAGAAGCAGTAAAGCAGAAGCTTAGAATTTCGAGACCAGTGAATGGATTATACTACTGGGCTCTAAGTAATAAATAATATTTTTGATATTGTCTTGGCTTTGGCCCTCTGCTGACTAGACCTCCCTTTCCTTTCTGGCCTTTTTTCCTTCCTTCCCTTGTCCCCAGCAGCTCTGAAATTCTTACTCAGAGGCAGGCCACAGACATGGAGGTTAGTTTTATTACCAAGCACCTGCAACAGCGTGAGGCATGATTAATACTTTTTATTATTTCCTCTGAGAAAGAAATGATTTTCAGATCCAGTTTGCCTAGTTTGAAATGGATTTCGCGGGCAGTTTTCTCTGTTCTTTTGTATTAGTATTAAATAAACTCTGTGTGTGTATGTGAAATTTTTAAGTGTTTTTTATTGGAAATTTGGGTGCATTTTGTATTCTGTTTTAAAAATTTATCTTCCATGAAAGGTGATTGTAGTTTTTAGTGTGAAATGACTTAAAGTTCAGTAGCATAACTTCATCTTTTCCCTAGAAGAAGAAAAATCTTTGTGTGATGAACATTGTGGAACTTACACCTTTATCTGATTCATTGAATTGTGCATTTATCATATGTTAACTGTATATTGCATGAGGCCTGTTCTTTTTCTCAGTAGTAGGTGGCTTTTTGTTTAATACACCTCAGATCATGTTTAAGTGTAATCATTATGATTACACCATAAAACATGCTTCACTATAATTCAGTATATGACTGGTCTACCTTAGACTCTAGGAGAAGTTTGGTTACCAAGAGCCAAAAGGCCCTTTTTTGTTCTCTTTGAAAAATTTTTTTTATTTCAATAACTTTAGTGGTACAAATGGCTTTGGGTTACATGGCTGCTTTGTATAATAGTGAAGAAGTCTGGGTTTTAAGTGTACCTATCACTGCCACTAGTGCACATTGTACCTGATAGATGATTTTTCATTTCTTCCCACCCCTTCCCATCCTCCTCCTCCTGAGCTTCCATTGTTCATCAATACCATTCTATACATCTTTGCAGACCCCAAAGACACTTGTTATAAGGCAGTCATTGTAGTAAGCTTTCCATATAGTAACAGTGCTTGCAATTTCAGGTAATAAAAAAAGGCAGCTGCTGTTAAAGCAAAGTAACCACAGTTTTCTAAACATTACCATGTGTCCCTAATCTATATAATTAAGAGGAATCCCATTTTTAAATGTAGCAATAATTTTGGAATTTTAAAAAAATTTATTGACAGTGTTGCACTTTCCTCTTTTAATTTTTAAATTTATAGATAATTAGTCAAAATATGTGTTTAATATTCTAGCTCAAACAGAGATAGTTGTGGGAGAAGCCTTTTAAAGAGAAAAAACTTTCCCGGGTTCATTTATTCAATATTTTTAGGTGCCTACTGTGTACTAGATGGTGGACATATAAAGGAGAGCCGTTGTGGTCTAGCTTGGATTTGTGAGTTTGGGTTTTGTTATAACTATCTGTTTATTTAAAATGTTCACTTTTATTTCTCAGGCAGTCTCGTCAAACAGTACCTGATGTCAACACAGAGCCCTCCCAAAATGAGCAGATCATTTGGGATGATCCTACAGCAAGGGAGGAGAGAGCAAGGCTTGCCAACAATTTGCAGTGGCCTACGGGTCCCACACAATACTCTGAGGTTCCAGCCGACATTAAAGACTCGGTGGATTCTCCTTTTCAAGTGCCTTCGTGTGATTCAGAAACTGCTAAACAGGGTAACAAGAAAGAAATCTGTTTACTAGTTGTATTGATAAGTACATGTTGGTATCCTAAACGTAGACAGATAAGCATGTTGTAGTTCTCTGAACTGTACTTGCAAACAAAAATCTTGCTAAGTTTTTCTGATTTTGGTTTAAACTTAAGAGTCAGAAAAATTTGTAAATTGAAGTATTTATCAGTAAATCAAAAAATACATTTTGACCTTTAAATTAGGCATTTTTCCAAACATGGTTTTCATCATTCTTTCATTTTAGTCCTTTTAGTACTTGTGTAGTTAATGCTTGGATTTTCTCCCTGTTATCTTATTTTCATTTTAGTCTTCTGAACTCTACCCAGCCACACATACACATTTTCTCTTTGGATTGTATGAGTTTCTTTCTGAATTTCCTTATTTTTTTCTTCCTTGAGCTGTACCTAGAAAGCAAAATGCTTCCTATCTTACTTCCTTTTTTTCCCTTTCTCTTTTCTCATTGTGTGATTAGCTCCCTACACTAGATATAGAGGTTTATCTCTGCTTCTGCTTTTCTCCAAGTTTAGAATTGCTGTCATTTTACAAATTTGGGTAACACTTTACTGATGAAAGCTTGATATTTAAAAAAAGGGTGGGGGCCAGGTGCAGTGGTTCAAGCCTGTGTTCCCAGCACTTTGGGAGGCCAAGGTGAGAGGATTGCCTGAGTCCAAAGGTTCAAGACCAGCCTGGGCAACTTGGCGAGACCTCATCTCTGCAATAAATCAAAAAATTAGTTGGGCATGGTAGCATGCGCCTGTAGTTCTGACTGCTTGGAAGGAAGAGATGGAAGTGGGGTGGCCGTGAGCGTGCCACTGCACTCCAGCCTGGATGACGGAGTGAGACTCCAACTCAAAAAAAAAAGAAAGAAAGGTTTGGGAGAAGCCCACAAATAATACATTTGCTCTTTTAAAGCTAGTTAATTGCATTTATTTATAAACTTTAGAAATAGGATACTTCTTTGCATGTACTTTTTACCTTCTGGAGTTTGTGTTTAGTTTCTTTTTGGCTAAGACAGATGAGACTGTTTCCTAGAATTGATTCTTAGTCATTTTGGTATACCACACTGTAGCTTTTTATTGCCCTCAGCTGTCGGTGGTCCTGAAAACATACGTGTGCCTGAAGCCCCTGAACACCCAGTGTCTGAAGAACTGGAAACTTCAGCAAAAGACAGCCGCCTGATCCCGACACCTCAAGCCCCTAGTATTGCCTTCCCCCTCGCCAACCCACCGGTGGCTCCACACCCTCGCGAGAAGGTGGGTTGGTCCTTGGTGTGTTGCTGTGGCTTATATTGCTGTTGTGTTTCATTAGAAATTTATTGATATCAATATCAGGGGTTCATCAGATATTGGCAGCTGTACATATTTGGCATTATCTTATTATTTGTATATTTGATAACTTAGAAGACTGAGTAAAATGTCACTGTGAAAGAACTGTATGGCCGATCATTTTTAACGTTAATTTTTTCTAAAATAAAACTAACTCTTTCATTACAGGTTATAATGATAGAGGAGACTCGTGAAGAATTTAAAAAACAGTACATATTTCAGTTATCATCTCTGAATCCTCAAGAACGTATTGATTATTGTCATCTGATTGAAAAACTAGGTACCGGTATTTTACTTTAATCAAAAATGTCCCATGTAGCAACCTTCTTTGGAAGTCAAGTGTACTCAATATTGATATCATTTGTAAGGTCTAGAAATTGAAAAAATAATTTGGGTACCTTGTCTAAGGCTATAGATTGAGTCAACATTGGAGCTTTGATTTTATAAAGCTCTAATTTAAAGGCACCAAGTCATGGGATTTAAAATTAAAATGGAAAGTAACCATCAAGGTTTAAGAATCTCCTGTTAGCTGGGCTCAGTGGCTCAGCCTGTAATCCCAGCACTTTGGGAGGCTGAGGCAAGTGGATTGCCTGAGACCACAGCTTTGATACCAGCTCAGGAAACTTGGTGAAACCTCATCTCTACAATAAATCAAAAATTAACTGGGTGTGATAGCGTGTGCCTGTAGTTCTGGCTACTTGGAAGACTGAGGCAGAAGCATTGCCAGAGCCCAGCAGGTCGACACTGGGGTGGCCGCAAGTATGTCAACTGTTCTCCAGCCTGGGCGACAGAGTGAGACTCTGACTGAAAAAAAAAAAAAACAAAACTCCTGTGTTGCTTTGAACACTTGTTCATTGCTAAAACCTTGAACAAAAGCAACGAAATTACAGACTTACAATATAAAACCACATTTTAATGAACTTGAAAGGTTGGTAATATCCAGAGAGAAGTTCCTTCTTATATAACATTCTTACTCCACTAGCTGTCAGGCTCTCCACCTGACATTTTAGAAGAATAACCTGGTGTGCTGTAATAATGCTGTCCAGTAGAAACAGAATGTGAACCACGTAATGTCATTTTAAATTTTCTAGTGGCTACATTTTAAAAAGTAAAAGAAACAAGTGAAATTAACTTTAAACAACATTTTATTTAACCTAGTTTATGCAAAATATCCTTCAACATGTGATCAACATGAAATACCAGTGAGGTCTTTTCCCTTTTTGGTAGTAAGTCTTTGAAATCTGGTATACATTGTATACTTACAGCACATCTCAGTTTGGACTAGATGTGCTTCAGGTGTCTGATAGCCATGTGTATTTAGTGGCTATTCTATTGAATAAATCAGCTCTGTGGAGCTTATGGTAAGAAACTTACAGTAAGAGCACTATTCTAACAGGATGTGGAGGGAGAAAACATTAAGAAATAATGTTAGTTTTTAATAGTGGCCGAGTCAAATCAAGAAAAGAGTAAATATTTAGTGCTGTCCTTTTAGGAATGTGGAGAACAATGACATCCTTTTAAAAAAATATATCCTGGCTGGGTGCCAGACTGTCATCCCAGCACTTTGGGAGGCCGAGGTGAGCGGATTGCCTGAGCCCATGGGTTTGAAATCACCCTGGGCAACTTGGCAAGACCTCATCTCTACTGTAAATCAAAAAATTAGCCAGGCATGGTAGCACTCACCTTAGTTCCGTCTACTTGGAAGGCTGAGGCAGAAGGATCGCCTAAGCCCAGCAAGTTGAGGCTGCGGTGGCCGTGAGCGTGCCACTGCACTCCAGCCTGGGGAATGGAGTAAGACTCCAACTCTAAAAATAAAAATAAATAAATAATATATCTGTATCAAGTACAGTTGTACACGTGAAAACCTTTCTTCTCGGAAATTTTACTCATGGAACAATGTGTTTTCCAGTTCCCTAATAAATTGGATGATGTTATTAGTCAGATTGCTAAGCTTTCCCCAGAATTCACCAAAATGAAAGCTTTGAAGTGTCTCTCCTGTAGGTTTTCTGTCTCGGCAAACTTTGGGCAAGAGTGGTAGCAATTCACAGAGAATTGATCCAGAAGAGGGCAAGGAGCCAAGGCAAATGAGGACTCTGTGACTGAAGGTTTTCTGATATTAGGAAGCAAGGAGACATTATGACAGATACTGTGTCCAGCCCTTTATTTTGTAAAGGAAGAAGCTATAGCCAACTAATTTACATAAATAAATTATCTCATTATGTTGCTGGGGTCGCAGAATAAATTTGTTACATAGAATTGGAAGTCAATATTGGTATAGAATTTGTTTTTGTTTTGTTTGAGTCAGAGTCTCACTCTGTCGCCCAGGCTGTAGCATAATGGCACACTCACAGCCACCCTAGCATTGACCTGCTGGACTCAGGCAGTCCTTCCACCTCAGCCTTCCAAGTAGCTGGAACTACAGGTGCTTGCTACTAAGCCCAGCTATTTTTTTTTTTTTTTTTGATATGTTGTAGAGATGAAGTCTTACCAAATTGCCCAGGCTGGTCTCGAACCCCTGGGCTCAGGCAATCCTCTCATCCCTGCCTACCAAAGTGCTGGGATTACAGGCTTGAGCCACCGTGCCTGATCAAGTATAGAATTTTACTCAGGCCAAGTGCAGTGGCTCACGCCTGTAATCCCAGCATTTTGGGAGGCCGAGATGAGAGGATTGCCTGAGCCCATGGGTTCGAGACCAGCCTGGGCAACTTGGTGAGACCTCATCTCTACAATAAATCAAAAATTAGCCAGGCGTGGTGGCGCACACGTGTGGGTCCACCTACTTGGAAGGTCGAGGCTGAAGGATCGCCTGAGCCCAACAGGTCAAGGCTGTGGTGACCGTGAGCATGCCACTGCGCTCCAGCCTGGGTAACAGCGAGATTCTGACTTAAAAAAAAATAGTTAAACAAAAAACAGGGTTAGATTGAGGTAAGGGTGGCAGTTTTGATAGTTTTAGACTCTAGGTGGCCAGTGTATGTATGAGGGTTTATTTTACTATTTGATCTACTTTTATATTTAACATTTTTGTAATAAACATTTTACTACATGCATATAAAGCAAAATAATTGTCAGTCAAGTTTTTTTGGTTTATATAGTTTTGTGTACTTTGTTTATAAACAATTTCTGTGCATAGTTGAGATTACATCTTTCTTAGAAAGAATTAGGAATCAGTAAAGCACAATCACAGGCACACACTACCTTTTTTTTTTTTTAACTTAAGGTGGATTAGTGATAGAAAAGCAGAGCTTTGACCCCAACTGCACACACATTGTTGTGGGACATCCACTTCGAAATGAGAAGTATTTAGCCTCGGTGGCAGCTGGGAAGTGGGTGCTCCATCGTTCCTACCTGGAAGCTTGCAGAACTGCTGGACGCTTCGTGCAGGTGTGTATTCACAATTGAAAATGTCCTTTCTGTCTCAACAAAAACTATGGAATCAGCACCACCGAGCTCTGTGCCGAAAAAAGAAAAACCTGCTCCTTTCGCTCTGCTAAAAGCTGGAGGGTGCTGGGGCCCTGTGTAGTAGTGCATAGAATTCTAGCTTTTTTCCTCTTTTCTCTGTATATTGGGCTCAGAGAGTACACTGTGTCTCTCTGTGAATATGGACAGTTGCATTTATCAACATGTATCTGTCTACTTTCTCTTGTTTAAAAAAAAACAAACTAAAAAATTGGGTTATAGAAGGTCAGTGAAGGATGGATTTGAGATGTTTGGATGGGTTAAGCGGGCAATTTGACAACATGGCTTCTCCTTTGGCATGCTTAATTATGTTGCTTAATGGACATTTTTGCAGTTCAAGATGACACTTTTTTTTTTTTTTTGAGTTGGAGTCTCACTCTATCGCCCAGGCTGGAGTGCAGTGGCATGCTCATGGCCAACGCAGCCTTGACCTGCTGGGCTCAGGCGATCCTTCTGCCTCAGACTTCCAAGCAGCTGGAACCACAGGTACATGCCATCACACCCGGCTAATTTTTTGATTTATTGTAGAGATGAGGTCTTGCCAAGTTGCCCAAGATGGTCTCGAACCCCTGGACTCAGGCAATCCTCTCGCCTCGGCCTCCCAAGGTGCTGGGATTATAGGTTTGAGCTACCACGCCCAGCCTTAGATGACACTTTTAAAATAAATTGTCTCCTAATGATGACTTGAGCCCTACCACTCAATGGGAGAATCAGCAGAACCTGTTATGAGCTTATTGGAAATTGACATTCTCTATTGTAATTTTGTCCTGTTTATTTTTAAATTTTCTTTTTGTTCACCGGAAAGGAAAGATGATGCTCAGTTTTCTTTCTTTGTTTTTAAGAGTAGAAAAACACGTTCATTGAGCACACTTCAAGGAAGAAGCAAGCAGAACAGCAGTGAGGGAGCTGTCTGCCGATGCTCAGTTTTCAATGTTAAAAGTGTATAAGTTGCTGTAGTACAATAAAGCGAAATGTATGCACACATACACAAAAGTGAATGTCCTAAGAAATTCCAGCACATGCACTGACCACTCATATAGTTAAAAAACCAAATACGACCATTTAGAGTATACCAACATTGTAAGGTTTTCTGTAACAATTAAAGCAAAAACTTATTAGAGATCACAGTACCAGATTGTTTTATTGTTTTTAAAAATTATTTAATTTGAATTTCAAGTTTTTTAATTGAAATAATATTATCTAGCCAGGGACGGTGGCTCATGCCTGCAATCCCAGCACTTTGGGAAGTGGAGGCAAGAGGATTGTCTGAGCCCAGGGTTGCGAGACCTTTTCTCTACAGTAAATCAAAAAGTTAGCTGGGCATGGTGGCGTGCGACTATAGTTCCAGCTACTTGAAAGGCTGAGATGGATCACTCCTGAGCCCAGCATGTCAAGGCTGTGGTGGCTGTGAGCATGCCACTGCACTCTAGCCTGGGTAACAGAGTGAGATACCAACTCAAAAAAAGAAGTAATATTATCTTAACACAAAGTTTCAAGATTATCTCATAATTTACTACTAGCCCATTAAATTACTATTAGCTCATTAAATGTTAAACTAATTATTGGAAGTATTTGGGTTTCTAGCTGACCATCACAGTAGTATCCACCATGTAGTTTTGAAGTTTTCATTCAGAGTCCCTTTGGGATCTCTTCCATAGATAGATAATCAAGTTGTCAGTATATGCCTCCTCTAAGACTGTCCTTCTGTGAAATTAGTCTTATAGCAGGTAAGCCTTATAATCTCAATATTACTATCATGTGCCAGGAAGTTTTTTTCTAATTAAAAGCCAGATTTACTTTTATATGAAACCAAATCCATCTACATTTCTTTCATGCTCATAAAATGATACTTGGTACTCTCAATATTTATTGCAATTGAATGTATAGCTTTAACTGACTGGGCTCCTTGAGGACGGAAATCTGTATACAACACAGTGGTTTCCCATATTATAGAAACTCAGAAGTTTGCTGGTCAAATTCTTTAGGAAGAAGACTATGAGTGGGGAAGTAGTTCCATACTTGGTGTTTTGACTGGAATCAACGTCCAGCAGCGAAGACTAGCGCTTGCAGCAATGAGATGGAGGAAAAGAATCCAACAAAGACAAGAATCAGGCATTGTTGAGGTATGAACACATCTACTTATGATATATGTAACATAAATGGCATTCAATATTGTGACTATTCCAAATGGTTTAAGAGAATGTGCTTGACCAAATGAAAATAATTCAACTTGTCTTTTATCTCTTGATTGTTACACTTAGTTTGGGCATTCTAAATTGAGCTTAATGTTAATTCTTAGTTTTTCTAATTGTGTGTGTTTTTTAGGGTGTGTGTGTGTGTGTGTGTGTGTGTGTGTATGTGTGTGTTTTGAGTCGGAGTCTCACTCTGTTGCTCAGGCTGAAGTGCAGTGGCATGCTCACGGCCACCGCAGCCTCGACCTGCTGGGCTCCAGCGATCCTTCTGCCTCAGCCTTCCAAGTAGTTGGAACTACAGGTGTGTGCCACCATGCCTGGGTAGTTTTTTGATTTATTGTAGAGATGAGGGCTTGTCAAGTTGCCCAGGCTGGTCTTGACCTCCAGACTCAGGCAATCCTCTCACCTCTGCCTCCCAAAGTGCTGGAGTTGCAGGCATGAGCTACCACAACCAGCTAATTGTGTTTGCATTTAGAATCTTTTTAGCATCTAGCTTAAGAGTTTCTTAACCGGGTCTACAGGCAATATACTTTGAATGGGAGAAGAAAAAAATCCAAAGTTATTAACCTCTAACTGAAAGTTAGCTTTTTATTTAATTATAGGTCTAGGCAATAAATCACTAAACTATCAACATTATACCTACAACTTTGTACCAACAGAAACCAGATGTTTTTATTTTACAATATAGTCGTAGTATCTTGAAATGCTGGTTTGCGTTCATTGTTACTTAAGAACTATAGTTAATTACTATTAGACCCAACAGTAAGTATTATGATTTAGTGCATTAATAAAAGGTAGAGAAGGGGTCTATAGATTTGACCAGACTGCCAGAGGGGGGTCCATGGCTCACAAAAAGATTAACCCCCTGAGTTAAATCATCTTTTGTGTTGTATTTTAAGTTCTGTAATATCTCCAAATCCTTGTTAGCCTTGATTCGCTTTCTATTAGAGTAATTCCATTGGCGTCTGTCGTTATTTTTATTCCTTACTTACATATTTTATTTTTCCAATTTGCAAACATTTCCAAGAGAAATATAATGCAGACTTTATCTAATCTAAGAAGCTATGCTTCAAGCGCTACCTTTAATTAGTTGTAAGAGAAAAATACTAGAAAAGACTAAGCATAAATTAGGCTGCTTTGTTTTAATGTTACCTAATCATTAAATGAATTTCATTCCTCAAGTATTTCTTATTTATTTCTTTTTAGAGATGGGGTCTCTCTGTTGCACAGGCTGTGGTGCAGTGGTCCTGGGTTCAAGCAATCCTCCCGCAGCCTCCTGAGTAGCTAGGACTACTACAGGTATATGCTGGCCTGGCTAATTTTTTAAAATGTCTTTTTTGTAGAGACAGTGTTAGGCTGGTCTTTAACTCCTGACCCCTAGTGATCCTCCCACTTTGGCCTCCCAATGCGATGAAATTATAGGGATGATCCACTGCACCCAGCCATCATTCCCCAAGTATTTATTAAAGGTCTACTGTGTGCCAGATTCCATGGTTGTGTGTTTCAGGGTATTTCGATCAGAGACAATTATACTGTGGCAAAAGTAAAGGTTATAAGGTCTGCTGACATAAAACTGAAATATTGCATTCTCTGTATGATTTTGTCATTTATTTTCCAAATGATTTCAACACTGATTATTTTTTATTTGTAGGGGGCGTTTAGTGGGTGGAAGGTTATTTTACATGTTGAACAGTCTCGAGAAGCAGGGTTCAAACGCCTTCTTCAGTCAGGAGGAGCAAAGGTTTGTACTGAAATAATTTACTGAACTTTTTTTACATAATCCTCTGCACTTGGATATCCCCTCTCAGGAGACATAAAGAGATTGCTGGTGATTGTACAGAATATACCAGCACAGATTTTTCAAAAATGTATGTTTCCTTGAGGTATTCCATTCAAATTGTATGAAAAAGCAAATAAAGAGATGAAATATATACTGAGATATATGTTTAAAAAGTATCAGCTAGCATTGCATAGAAAGAGAATGTGTGAAGTGCTTTCACAGTGATGCACAGTCTGAACAATAAATTACATATTATTAATACGGGAAGAAGAAAACAAGATTGCATTATTTGCTCGAGTAGAAGAACATCAGGTGGAAGATATCAAACAAATTACTGTTGCGCAACATTTATCAGTGAACCTGCAATGAATGTTGGTGACTATTTTGCATGTTACTACACATTAGAAAAATGTAAGATACAAAATTTAGGGGTTTTTTGGTCCATAAATTAAGTTCCTTAATGTCCAAAATTAATTATAAGCCAAATGTCATTACAATAAAATATTTGGTTCCAACACTATACTATTTAATATGAAGTGATTTGTTCTTTACTGTTTTGTAAAGAACAAAGAAGTGCGGTCAAGTTGCTGGTAGGTGATCCACAAGATATCTCTGAATGTCAAGGGTTAATTTAATTAAATAAATAAATGTTGACTTTCTTCCTTAAGGATGTAACCAGTTCATTTTCTCTGCTTTTGGAGCTGATAATCCTTAAGTACATATTGTTCAGTTGAACTAATTTGGAATACAGGTTGATTGTGATACTTCTTTTTTCATTAGGTGCTCCCTGGTCATGCTGTATCTTTATTTAAAGAGGCCACACATCTTTTTTTTGACTTCAATAAACTGAAGCCAGATGACTCAGGAGTTAATATAGCAGAAGCTGCTGCCCAGAACGTGTACTGCTTGAAAACAGAATACATTGCTGATTATCTCATGCAGGTTTGTGGAATTCCATCCTTGACTTCCTCGTTACCAGAGATATGCTTAGATGCATAGATAAGGAAATGCACATCAAAACCCTCAGCTTGTTACTAGTAGAATATTAGTCTTCTGTTATTCTCTATTCAACTCCTTTTAGTTTCACTCTATTTTTTATCATAATAATGAACATTTATGTAATATTTACTTGGGAAATTCAATATGAGAAGGGTATAAAAGTCTAGGTATCCCTAAAAGCTTTAAAAGTGCCTTTAAATGCTGGAGTATAACAAAAACATTGATTTGGAACTCCAAGAAGAAACACTTATCCAAAGTTCCTTCTTTAGTTTTCTTGACTTTTTGCGTTGCATTTAATAAATACCTATGTTAGACACTATGGTAAATTTAAGCATTTGCTTATACAGAGAGCTTACCTACTACACACATATTCAGAATTGGCCTGTGTTGTGTGATTTGAATGAGATAAGAAAAATCTTCCTGATACCAGAATGCCTGAAAAGTCATCAGAAATCAGAACAGGACACGTGATCATAAATGTCTTACTACGAAGTATTTAAGATAGAATGGTATAGAAATAAGGGGATGCCTTGTGAGGTTGCTGTTGGTTTTCGGGGGTTGCTCGGGATTTAATAGAAAGAATACCCAAAACTTAAGGTGAAGCCTCTGTCATAGAGCAGTGGGCATACTGATCAGGAATTACAAATCCAGTAATATCGCTCCATGAGCTCTTAAATACAGTAAATTGCCTACATACAAACCTTCGTTACAATGTACACTTGAATTATTTTTATGTACTGTTTCTCTCCACTAGGTGTCAGTATAGCCTGTTAAATACATACAGTACTATATAGCTGATTGTGTTAATTGGGTACCTAGGCTTTGATGTACTTAAAACAAATTGGACTTACAAATGTGCTTTGGGAACCGAACTTGTTCATATGTTGGGAACTTCCTGTAACTTGTTAAAGAGCTCAATTTATTGAGACATGGGGTTTCAAAATTTTCCTCAAACGGGAAAAATACTCCAGTCAAATTCAGCAAGGAGAGCCACATGCCTAAATATCCTGGTCGTACTTTTAGATAACAAGGACAGAGAAAGGAAAAGTCCTGCAGAAGTCCCACAGACATCTAAGCCAGAAAAAGAGCACACCTCAAAAACAAAAAACACCAAAACTCATCTCTTCTTCCCTGCGGCTCTAAATACCAAAAGACTGGGCAGCAGAGCCTATATGGTTTGAGGGGCAAAGTGCCACCCATGAATTTCACATTTAGCCAAGCTTTCCTATGTAAAAAAAGAGAGACATAAATATGTGCAAGAATTCAAGTATACCATTATGTGCCCTTCCTGAAAATGACTTGATTGATCATTTTATTTCAATTTAATTTAATTTAATTTAATTTAATTTTTGTTGAGTCTCATTCTGTTGCCCAGACTGGAGTGCAGTGGCACAGTCACGGCCACCGCAGCTTCCACCTGCTGGACTCAGGTGATCCTTCTGTCTCAGCCTTCCAATTAGCTGGAACCTCAGACACGCACCACCACGCCTGGGTAATTTTTTGACTTATTGTAGAGACGAGGTCTCACCAAATTGCCCAGGTTGGTCTTGAACCCCTGGGCTCAGGCAAGCCTCTTGTCTCTGCCTCCCAAAGTGCTGGATTGCAGGCGTGAGCCACCATGCCCAGCCTTGATTAATCTTAACCAGCTACACATACATCAACATCAAGAACTCTTAATTACGGAAGTCAGTATACCAACAATTGACCTTTACTGACCCCTAATGGAAATAATCTGAAATGGGAAGCAAAATTTATATTCCCAAAACAGTTTAGTTAGAAAAGTGGAAAAGCACCCAAACTAACTAGTAATATAGAGGCACATTCGTATAAAAAGTACCCTGCAACTACTGCCAGTTATGCTTATGAAGATTCTTTTTTTGTTTTGTTTTGTTTTGTTTTGTTTTTTGAGTTGGAGTCTCACCCCGTCGCCCAGACTGGAGTGCAGTGGCCTCTCCCGGCCACCGCAGCCTCGACCTGCTGGACTCCGGCGATCCTTCCGTCTCAGCCTTCCAAGTAGCTGGAACTACAGGCGTGCGCTACCACGCCTGGCTAATTTTTATTTTTTATTTTTTATTGTAGAGCTGAGGTCTCGCCAAGTTGCCCAGGTGGGTCTCGAACCTGCGGGCTCAGGCAATCCACTCACCTCAGCCTCCCAAAGCGCAGGATTACAGGCTGAGCTACCGAGCACGGCTTATGAAGATTCTTTAAAGGCATGAGAAGTACCTTAAAATGAATGTCAGAAAACCCTTGATTTTATATACAGCGTGGTCTTAACTCAATAAAGAAAAAAATGTGCAAAACAAACAACCAACTGGAAGAAAATATGCCACAATGTCTATATAGTGGCTGTCTCTGATGAGTTTGTTAATGTTACTTACCTACTTCCTTAAAATATTTTAGTGCATGTTCTAAATTCTAATGAACCTGTATTACTTTTAAATTTCAGTATATTTTTCATTCTAAATTTGATTCTTCTAAAAAACTGTTTTTGGAACATTTTATTATTTAAAAAACATTGAATGAATTTTTTCAATGAACAGTATGCCTACTTCCCAGATTTACCATTAACATTTATTTACTTATTTATATAATTAACATTTAATATTTGCTTTATCACATATCCATCTTTTCCCTATCCATCTTATTTTTTGCGCATTTCAAAGTAATTTAGATACTTAAGTATTCATATCATTAACTAAAATCCAGCATTTGTTTACTGTTCTTTTAAAGTTAATGTTACAGTGAGATTAATAGATAGGAACTGTATAGTCCATTGAATTCTGATAAATGCATACTCCTATACAATCCAAACCCTATCACTATGAAGAAAGTGACTATTATCTCAGAAAATTTTCCCGTGGAAATCCTTACACAATCTCAGTAAATCTCAGTAAATCCTTACTCCGGTCTCACAGAGTTGGCCATTGCTCTGATTATTTTCCTCACTATTTTACTTGCCCTAGAACTTCATATAAATGGCATCATACCGTATGCACTATTTTATGTAATGCTTCCATTCAGCCTGATTTTGCGATTCATCCTAATTGTAGTGTGTATTGGTCGTTTATTCCTTTTTATTCCTCTGACTGCACCACAGTTTATTCATTTCTCTATTGGTGGACCCCTGGGCTGTTTCCCATGTGTCTGTTAATACTGCTGAAAACAATACAGGTCTTTTTGTAGATATAACTTTGCATCTCTCGGGTAAATATATAGTAGTAGAATTGCTGGATTACAGAATAAGTAAGTGTATATCTGGTTTTTAAAGAAGCTGCCTCTCCTTGGCTGGGCACGGTGGTTTGTGCCTATAATCCCAGTACTTTGGGAGGCAGAGGCGAGAGGATTGCCAGAGCTCAGGGGTTCAAGACCAGCTTGAGCAACATGACAAGACCACGTCTCTACAGTAAATCAAAAACTTAGCTAGGCATAGTGGCAAGCACCTGTGATTCCACCTACTTGGAAGGCTGAGGCAGAAGGATCACCAGAGTCCAGCAGGTTGAGGCTGTGGTGGCTGTGAGCATGCCACTGCACTCCAGCCCGGGTAACAGAGTGAGACTCCATCTCAAAAAAAAAAAAGCTGCCTGGTCTTTTCCTGAAGGGATTGTTACCACAATGTACAGGTTGAGCATCCCAAATCCAAAAGTTTGAAATGCTCCAAAATCCCAAACTTGTTGAGCACTGCCCTGGCGCTCAAAATAAATGCTCATTGGAGCATTTCAGGTTTTGGATGCTCAACCAGTAAAGAAAACGTAAATATTTAAGATCTGAACAAATCTAAAATTCGCTGGTTCCAGGCAATTCAGATAAGGGATATCCAGCCTCCATAAGAGTTCCAGTCATTCCATGTCCTCACCAACATTTGATGTTGACAGTCCTTTGGTTTTTAGCCATCTGGTAGGTTTATAGTGGGATTACACTGTGATGTGTAAATTGCATTCCCTGATGACTAATGATACTGAGCACTTTTTCTTTCTGGTTGTTTTTTGTATCCCACCTAGAGAAATACTTATTTTCCCTAAGGCACCAAGATATTCTCTAATATATTTTTCTAAAAGATGTATAGTTTAACTTTTGTGCTTAGCTTTGTGATTTATTTCAAATTAACTTTTCTTTATGCTCTAAGGTAGAGGCTAGAGTTTTTGTTTTGTTTTGTTTTTCCAAATAGATATCCAGCTGTTCAACTAGCACCATTTGTTGAGCACTCTCCTTTCCCCAAAGGCTTTGGCTCCAAATGACCACACTTTTGTGGGCTCATTTTTGGTCTCTCTTCTGTCTCATTATCTACTTGTTTATACCTTTCCTACCCTATTTTGATTACTGTAGCTGTATAGTAACTGTGAAACTCATGTCAAGGCTATGTGTGAGTGTCTTTTCCAAGATTATTTGGGATAGTCTATGTCCTTTGCATTTCCCTATGTACTTTGGAATCTTCTTTTTAGCTTCCACCAGCCTAGAGTGACTGATTAAGAGTGGGATGGCATAGACTCTATAGATCAGTTTGGGGACATTGACGTCTTGGACATTTCATTCTGTGAACATATGCGATCTCTGTATATCTCTAAGTTTTGTTTCATTTCTCTCAGTAATATTTTATAGTTTTCAGTGTGGAGACCTTGCGTGTCTCTTGTTACATCTACCTCTCAATTATGTTGTCGTAAATAGAAATTTTGCATGTTAGTCTTATACCCTGTGACCTTTCCAAAATTCACTTAGTACAATTAGCACCTTAGGTTTTTATACATAAGCTATCATTGTATCTGCAAAGGGATAACTTTACGTCTCCCTGTTGCCTTTTATTTCTTGTTTTCTTGTGTCGCTAGGACCTCAAGTATGCTGCTGAATAGAAGTGGCAAGACTGGACATTCTTTTCTTGTTCCTGTCTTGGTGGAAATATTCAGCATTTCACCATTAAATATGATATTAGCTATAGGTCTTTCATAATTTTTTTTTCCAGATTAAGGAAGCTCCCTGTTATTCGTAGTTTGCTAAGATTTCATTGTTATCATTAATTGGGGTTGACTATTGTCAAATGTTTTTTCCACATTTATTGAAGTTATTACATGGTTTTCTCCTTATTTCTGTTACTGTGATGAATTACATTAATTTTCACATGTTAAGTTTAACATTAAACTCATTGGATCAGTCCCACTTGATCATGCCACAGTATTGCTACATTCGATTAATAATTTTAAAAATCGGCCGGGCTCGGTGGCTCAGCTTTGGGAGGCCGAGGTAAGAGGATTGCCTGAGCCCGTGGGTTCGAGACCCGCCTGGGCAACTTGGCGAGACCTCATCTCTACAATAAATCAAAAATTAGCTGGGCGTGGTAGCGCGCGCCTGGAGTTCCAGCTACTTGGAAGGCTGAGGCGGAAGGATCGCCGGAGCCCTGCAGGTCCCGGCCACCGCACTCCAGTCTGGGCGACAGAGTGAGACTCCAACTCAAAAAAAACATAAAAAAAAAAATTTAGCCAGGCATAGTGGCACATGCCTGTAATTCCAGCTACTTAGAAGGCTGAGGCTGAGAAGGATCACTTGAGCCTAGCAGGTCGAGGCTGTGGTAACCATGAGCGTGCCACTGCACTCCAGCCTGGGCAACAGAGTAAGACATCAATTCAAAAAATGTATATTATTTTCTGTATCTTTTTTATTTCCGATATCTCATTGAACTCCTTTGTAATCAGAAAACATACTTTTGATTCTCTTGAAGTTGTTGAGACTTGTTTTATGGCCCAGCTCAGTCTCTCTTATATACTGTGTGTATGTGAAGTAATTTATATTCTGCGTTTGTTGGGTTGTTGTGTTCTGTAAGTATCAAGTAGCTCAATATGGGTGATGATGTTTTTGGTTTAGTTCTGTCAGTTACTGAGAGAGGGATGTTAAAACTCCCAACTACAATTATGGAACTGTGTATTTTTCCCTTTAATTTTGTCAGCTTTTACTCCATATATTTAAAGCTCTGTTGCTAGTTATTTGCCATATATGACTGTTGTCATTTTCATATATTGATCCTTTGTTATAACATGTGTCTCTGAGACTACTTTGTCTTGAATATGCATTACCTGATGTTTATATAGCCTTCTTATGTTTACTTTTTTTTTCATTAAAAAAATTTTTTTTTAACCTGCCTGTTTTAAATGGCTTTCTTGGGGTCAGGATATAGTTGGCTCTTGCTTATTTTTTGGAGGAAGTGACTAGGGCATAATGTAATTACTGATAGGACTGATGGGGTTTTTTTGTCCATTTGCTTTCTGTCTCCTCTGCTGTTCATCCTTTCTTGGCTTTTCTTGGTATTTAATATTTTTAGAATTCTGTTGTATTCATTGGGCTTTTAAAGCAAAAATACCTTTATGGGGGAGGCGTTTGTATACAGATTACAATATTCTTCCTTAACTTTTCATAGTCTGCCTAGAGTTGATATTGTGCCATTTTGCATTTACTTCCCCTGTCCTTTATACCAGGGGTTAGTTAACTATATAACCCATAGGCCAAATGTGTCCTGCTGCCTGTTTTGTGAAGTTTTCTTGAAACGCAGCCATACTCATTCCCTTTTGTATTCTCCTTGGCTACTTTTGCACTACAGTGGCAGAGTTGAGTAGTTGCAATACCGATCATCCCACAAAGCCTAAAATATTTACTGTCTGGACCTTTGTAGAAAATGTTTGCTGGCCTCTGCTTTATGCTATATTTGTTAGCTCCACAGTGCAGTGTCTTACTTTAAACAGGCTTTGTCTTAAACAGTCATATGTGTTGTATTATGAGGAAAGGAAAAGAAAAGACAGTCCTTGTTACCTCAGCGTATACCATGTTGAGTGTTACATCTAACTGAAGATTAAAGTTTTCATCTGCTATCATTTGCCTTCAGTCTACAGAACTAACTTTAGTTTGTTGTGCAGGTCTGATGGAAACAAATTCTAGTTTTCTATTCTATGAAAATGTATCTTTTTGTAGGTTATAGAATTTTACTTTTTTATTTTATTTTGAGTCGGAGTCTCACTCTGTTTCCCAGGCTAGAGAGTGATGGCATGCTCACAGCCACTGCAGCCTCGACCTGCTGGGCTCAGGTGATCCTTCCACTTCAACCTTCCAAGTAGCTGGAACCACAGGCACGCACCACCACAAGTTTGATTTATCGTAGAAACGCGGTCTTGCCAGGTTGCCCAGGCTGGTCTTGGACAACCTTGGGCTCAGACAATCCTCTTCGAAGCCTCCACCTCCCAAAATGCTGGGATTTCAGATGTGAGCCATCATGCTCAGCGGGATATAGAATTTTAGATTGACAGGTTTTTTTCTTATTCTTTTAAAGAGTGCTAGCCTCCATGGTTTCTGTTTAGAAGTCAGTGGTAATTTGAAATGTTCGCTTCCATATAATGTGTCATTTTTCTGGCTGCTCTCAGGATTTTCTCATCTTTGGTTTTTAACCATTTGATATTTCCAGATACGGTTTTCTTTGTACTAATCTTCCTTAGTGTCTCAGAACTTCATGAGTCTGCAAATGTATGCCTTTCACCAGGTTTGGGAAATTCTGGCTGTAATTTCTTCAGATATTCTTCCTGCTCCATTCTTTTCTCTCTGTCTGGAAATTCAGTCACTTATGTTAGACCTTTTGATGTCCCACGGGGCTCTTGGGATTTGTTCACATTCTAAAATCTTTTCTCCTTGTGTTCTTTTTATTGATGATTCCTACTTATCTGCTGCCAACTACACTGATTTTCTCTATTATCTTTATTCTGCTCTGAAGCCTCTCCAGTGAGATTTGGGGACTTAGGGTTTTTTGCTGTTTTTTTTAACATCTAGAATCTCTTGGGTTCCTTTTTCTTTTTTTGAGTCAGGGTCTCACTCTGTTGCCCAGACTGGAGGACAGTGGCACAGCTCACTTTAGCCTCAAACTCCCAGACTCAAGCAATCCTCTCACTTCAGCCTTCTGAGAAACTGGGACTACAGGCACACACCACCATGCCCAGCTAATTTTTAAAATTTTTTGTAGAAATGAGGTTTTGCTATGTTGCCCAAGCTTGTCTTGAACTCCTGGGCTCTGGCAATCCTCCTGCCTCAGCCACCCAAAGTGCTGGAATTACAGGCATGAGCCACTGCACCTAGCTGGTTCTTTTTTTGCGAGGAGGAACCCCTCCAGAAAAAAAAACAGAATTTATTAAAATTGTGTGTTGATTCTTACATTTTAAACTTCAGTCACCTTCAAAGTACTCTCTGTTTCATGTAATACACCTATCGAAATGCTTTTTCCACTGCTTAAACGGTTTATGAACTCCGTCGATTTTGATGCCTTTTAGTGCTTCTGCTATTTCCTGTTTCACTTCTTCCACATCAGCAAAACATTTCCCTTTGAGGACTTTTCTTATTCAGAGAAACAAAAAAAGTCTCTCAGGCTGAGATCAGTTGAATAGGGAGGGTGGGACATGATGGGGTCGTGCTGTTTTGGGTCAAAAACTGCTGAAGACGCAGCACGGTGTGGGCAGGTGCGTTGTCATGGTGGAAGAACCAGTCACCCGTTTGCCACAACTGGGGATGTGTCTTCCACAAGTCGTGACGCAACCTTCTCAAGCTTTCAGATAAAGGCTTTGGTTGACCATTTGATCTGGAGGAACACGTTCTGAGTGTACTACAGGGGCCCGCCCTCCAAAAGGTAATTCCAGTTGTTTTGGGGGGGGTCCCTTCATATAGTTCCTACTTTTCTGCTGAGATTTTTCTTTTCACTCATTTCAAGCATATTTCACTTTATATTATATTATACCTGCTTTTAAATCTTTGGATCACAGACAGGATGTTATCTGATTTTTTAAAAACTTTTTGAGATTATTGTAGTTTTACATGCAATTGTAAGAAATAATATAGGTCGGGTGCAGTGGCTCACACCTTAATCCTAGCACTTTGGGAGGCCAAGGTGAGAGGATTGCCTGAGCCCACAAGTTTGAGACCAGCCTGGGCAACTTGGTGAGGCTTTGTCTCTACAATAAATAAAAAAATTAGCCAGGCCTGGTGGTGCGCACCTGTAGTTCCAGCTACTTGAAAGGCTGAGGTGGAAGGCTCGCCTGAGCACAGCAAGTCGAGGCTGCGGTGGCCGTGAGCATACCACCGCACTCTAGCCTGGGTGACAGAATGAGACTCCGACAGACAGAGAAGGATATAAATTTTGGTTCTGCCACCTGCTAGTGGTATATAACACTGGTTGTCTTGTTTAACTTTATTATCTGTAAAATGGGGATTTAAAGATACCTATATCATGTTTATTGTAAAAAGTAAAAAATATTTTTAAAAAGTTCCCTTGAATGCTGGTTATTAGCCACATTTTCCCATTTTCCCTTGTTCTGTATCTAACTCCTGTTTCACAGCTGAAATCGTTGAGAGCTGAGCTAGCCCCACTGTACCGGGCCATTCCCTCATTTTTCTGATACACGGTGAGACTGTGTCCCATAGGCTCCTTTCACTAAATGTGTCGAGTGCCAGTTGGCATACCTGCAGAGACAAAGGCTTTTTTGTAAGAACCTCAGGATGAATGTGCGTTTTTCTTTCAGTTTGTCAGAAAGCAGAGAAAGCACTCTATTACCAGATCACTTAAGAGTTTGAAATCTGAAAAAGGAAAACAGTGTTGTTTGTTTTTACTTTTATAGGAGTCTCCTCCTTGTGTAGAAAATTACTGTCTACCAGAAGCTGTTTCATTCCTTCAGAATAATAAGGAACCTGGGCCTGGATTATCACAGAAGAGAAAAGCGCCTGCAGTAAAACATAACCTCAAGCGACCTCGAGTGGTGTCTCCCCTTTAGCTGCCAGACATGAATTGTGCTCTCACAACTAAAGCCTGGGTGCTCCTGTGGTGGATTTGTGTCGTGACATCAAGATGAGCACCTGAGGAATTTTGTTCAGAGTGTAGTGATGAACCCGCCTGAGTTTTGAACACCTGAAGTTTTAATCACTGAAATATTAACTGCTCCTTAATAAAAAGTTACCTGAGAGAACAACAACAAAATGCAGTTCCTCAGCCAGCTAGTTGCACTGCGCTGAAATGTGTGTGGGGGGTTTTGTTTATTTTTATTGTAAATATCTGAGGCTGTAGCTTAGTGGAAGTTTTAGAAGGTCAGGAAATTAGCTTTAATATGTCTGCCTTAATTCATAACAGCAGGAGTTGTCATGTTTATTCATGTTTTCTCTGATTTTTTTATCTTCTCACCACTTTACCCCTTTTTTAAAAACGGGAGCCTGAGGACAAGGTTTAATGAGGAAGCTCAGGCTTTAAACATGTGTGTGTCTATGTATATGTATGTCTGTACAAATCTCCATGATGTCTGCCAAGACTGAGAACACATGACAATAAAGAATAAAAATAGTGACTCACATTATGATTGAGATGTGCGTAGACAGATTTTTTTTTTTTTTTTTTACAAAGCAGGATTTATTGAGAGGACAGAAAAGCTCCCACTGTGGGAGGGGACCCGAAGGGGTTGCCCGACGGTTACATTTTTTAAAAGAAAAGCACTCTGGCATCTGTTCTCCTGTGGAAGCAATAAAAGATTTGTAGGACTTAGCCTTAAAAGTGAATTGCTAGTTACGTTTCTGATGTTTTTTACTTGGAATATTGCTCTATTTGGTTAAAAAAATGCTTTCATTAGCAGGTCGAGGCTGCAGTGGCCGGGAGCGGGCACTGCACTCCAGTCTGGGCGACAGAGTGAGACTCCAACTCAAAAAAAAAAAAAAAAACTTTCATTGGAACTAAGTTAACCTTTCTTGCGCTACGCATAAACACCAAATACTACATGCATTAGCACAGTCCTCAAACCATAAAACCCCCTCATTTCATTTAAGGGAAAACCAGAATCCATTAGGACTATCATTTTGATGTAAACTGTTCAGTTCTGAAGGATTCTTTGAAAAGCAAACTCCAACCGTGAACGGGACAGGGAAGGCTCTCCACTGGGACCTGAAACTCCTTAAGTCTTTACCAAATTTTCCCCAAAAAGGAACAGAGGGTGTCCCTGCCTCTCAAGGGGATTGGCCCTTAAGTTTCAGCTTTGAGCTAGTTCATAGTTTCAGACAATACAGTTTCTACACAGAGAAACAGATAGTACTGTCATGTTAACTGTCCTGCCTTTCCCCATGGGCCTGGTTTTATCAGAGCTATTTTATGTCAGCTGA
>CAUYQG010076635.1:0-60745 GCA_963574415.1 Tarsius wallacei | reverse complement strand
ACGCCCGGCTAATTTTTTGATTTATTGTAGAGATAAGGTCTTGCCAAGTTGCCCAGCAGGGTCTCGAACCCACGAGCTCAGGCAATCCATTCAACTTAGCCTCCCAAAGCGCGGGATTACAGGCTGAGCCACAGAGCCCGGCAGGGTTCATTCTTAGTGTTGTATATTCTATAGGTTTTGACAAATGTATAATGACATGTATTTATCATTGTAGTAATGTACAGAATAGTTTCACTACCCTATTTTATCTTAAATTTCTGCATTCAAAGACTTACTACTTTGTAATTTTTTTTTCCCCTGAATGTTTTTCTAAACAGTGTAAACATTCTGCTTTCCCTGCAGTCTTTTTTCCTATCTTTTACTTAGAAGGTGGCACCAGTTATGCCCTTGGTAACCTTTGTGAATGTGACTGTGAGATGGATAATTCCCCCTAAATCTCTTCCTTATAGATTTTGTAACTGGTTGGAATTCCCTCCTCTGTCTGGCTTATTTGACAACTTCAGGCAAAGGAGACACCAATTTCCCAAGTATCTTTCTTTGGTTGGCTTGTCTATTATTTTTCTTCTTTCCTTTTCAAAAACTACATTGAATTTTCTTTTAATGGTGCTTTTGGCTTTTTACAAATGATACAAATAATGGCAACTAACATTACAACATTTGGAAAATAAAGACAAGATGCACAAATGTGAACCAAAGTAACCTACAATACCCAGCAATATATTAACATTTTGATTTACTTCCTTCTAGTCTTTTTCCTATATATGTGTGCATACATACACATGTGTATGAAATATAGAGATACATATATTTAAGTCATGGTGTCTAAATAATTTTGCATTCTGGTCTTTCATTAAATGATACATTATAGAATAAGCATTTTCCTATAACCATTAAGATTCTTTGAAAATAATTGATTATACTGTATTATTTGTACCATGATTTATTTAATCTATGTCTATTATTTGTAATTTAAGTTGTTTTAACTATATTTTTGCCAGTATAAATAACATTTTTAAACATAAGTTGTGATTTGCAATGATGATTATTTCTTAGGGATAGGTTTCTAGTAGAGCACTCCTGAATGAGAGGCTAGCCACACCAACTCTATGTAGTATTTCTTCTACCTACCCTGCCTGAGCAAAGTCTTTTAATGGATTACTTGCAGTCTTTAGGGTTTTTATGTCATTCATATAAAAGTATGCCGGAGAAAGAAGAATAGGCACTACTTGGTGGTGCTACAGAGTTCAAGTCCTAGTTCAAATGCTTACAAGCTGTTTGGACAAGTTACTTGATATTTCTCTGCTTTAGTTTCTTTATTTGTAAAAATGAGATAATAGTAGTTTCTTTATAGGGTTCTGACTGGGAATATAAATATACTAAATACCTGCAAAACCTTTTCAATTTCATTTAGTGAGTAGCACAGTTGAATTATAACCCTAAGAGTGAAGTGCTCCACTGAGAATTCTCTCTTTAGCATTCCATGTCAGCTATGGCAGGTGTACCCTGAGGATGAAACCGCCCCAAGATATTGTGACATCTGGATGAAACTGCCCTAAGATATTGTGACATCTGTAGCATATTTTTAGCTTGTTTGGAATCACAATTACTATCCTAAAACCATCTTTTGATCTAGCTTTCTACTTTCTCTTTGAAATCACATATGGAAGGCTGACTAGCCAGGTGATTGCTAGATAATGATATGATCTCCCTGGTACAAGTTCAAACATAAATTATATCAAGCAACAGCACAGGGTTAATGTGAACAAAAGAGTTCATAATCTTTCTCATTTTTTTTCTTTCTACACAGCAGATGGAAGTTCCTAGATTAGTGGATTAAGGGTGTATTATCTATCATGCATTGGATGTATTTACCAGATTCAGGAAACAAGCTATTGCTAACTACTTGGGACACATTTTAAACTTTTTCCTCTTGGTTTATAATTGTAGTATAATTTCTTACTTACAGAAAGGTTGCAAAAAGTATTATATGAACTCTAGTGTATCCTCTTCTCAGATTCAACAATTCTTAACGTTTTGCCCCATTAACTTAAGCATTTGTTCTCCCCCCCCCCCCCCACTATCTTTCTCTCCTCTTCTCCCCTCTCCTATTTAGGCACAAATACTTCAGCATGTATTTCCTAAGAGCTGTCTCTTACATAACCAAAGTACTCCCTTCAAAACAAGGACATATAACATTGATACAATATTGTTATGACTCATATTTTTTATTCAAATTTCACACATTGTTTCAATAGTATCCTTTTTTCTGGTTCAGGATACCATTAAGGATAACAGTTTGTATTAACTGTCATGTCCCTGTAGTTTCCTTTCATTTGAAACAGTTTCTCAGACTTTCTTTTTCTTTCAAGATCTTTTGAAAAGTAAAGCCAGTAACTTTGTAGAATATCCTGCAACTTGTAGTTCTTGATGTGTCCTCACAATTATATTCAGGTTTGTGCTTATTGACTAAAGAGAAAAAAAAATCAAGCTTTTAAATAATTAGTTTTATTCAGATGGCTTACTGGGGACTACAGACTCAGGCCTATAGCCTGGAAGCAGCCCCCTTTAGAGAGGTTCTAGCAGGTTGCTTCGACTTAGTATTTCAGCCCACTACATAAACACAGGTGGCGGGGGGTTCAGTATGTGCAAAATCCCATCATCCTTACCGCGAAGTCGCATTAAAGCAGAATCACATCAAGGTTTGGGCATAAGGGTACATCTAGTTTTAGATTACAGAAGCATAATCACTAACCCTGTCAGACGTTATCTTATGTGCAAGAAAGGAAAGGATGTGGTCATTTATCTTTTAAGGAACATGGTGACTCAAGTAAGAGATTTGGGAGCCATGTGCTCTATCCTGTTTTGTCTTCAAAGTATTTTTCCAGAGAGCTGCATGTCCTCATAGAGTCAGGGGCTTTGTGAAATTATGCCGGCAAGTAGAAATGAGCAAACACAGCTTCTTATGTTTGTTACTTTGTCTCATCTCCCCCACCCCGCCCCCCGGTTGAATCTCATTTGTCGCCCAAGCTGGAGTTCAGGAGTGCAGTGGCACAATCACCCAATCACCGCTCACCGCCACCCCAGCGTTGACCCGCTGGTCTCTGGGGTTCCTTCCACCTCAGCCTTCCAAGTAGCGGGAACTACAGGCGCGCGCTACCATGCCTGGCTTATTTTTTTAAAATATTTATTGTAGAGATGAGGTCTTGCCAAGTTGCCCAGGCTATTCCCGAAGCCATGGGTTCAGGCAATCCCCTGACCTCGGCCTCCCAAAGTGCAGGGATTACAGGCTTGAGCCACCGTGATCGGCCACATTTTTTTTTTTAATTGTAAAAAATACGATAGAAGTGATGGAGTGTCCTTCTTATATTGTATCAGGAAACAATGTCAATTTACTTCATTATTAGTGACATTAACTCTGATTACTTAAATACATTTTTGTTTGCTAAATTAATCTATAAAGTTACTATTTTACTCTTTGTAATTAATACATAATTTGTGGGAGATTATTCTGAAACTATGTAAATTTCTTCTTACTCATCAAATATAATTTCATTCACTAGTTTTATTATTTTTTTATTCTTTTTTTTTTTTTTTTTTTGAGTTGGAGTCTCACTCTGTCGCCCAGACTGGAGTGCAGTGGCCGCTCCCGGCCACCGCAGGCTCGACCTGCCGGGCTCCGGCGATCCTTCCGCCTCAGCCTTCCAAGTAGCTGGAACTACAGGCGCGCTACCATGCCTGGCTAATTTTTTGATTTTATTGTAGAGATGAGGTCTTGCTTGCCCAGGCGGGTCTCGAACCCGCGGGCTCAGTCAATCCACTCACCTCAGCCTCCCAAAGGCGCGGGATTATAGGCTGAGCCACCGAGCCTGGCTTCATTCACTAGTTTTAATATCCATTAAACTGGATCCTATTTTTTTTAAACTTGTCCCTATTATTATTTTAACACTTATTTACTTTCTGACACAACGAACTGTTCTAGGTTCATTCTATAGTTTCCTGCCCATCCTTGCACTTGGCCACTTTTTGTTTTTTTAAGTGAAAAATGGCATTTAGAAATATAACTGAGTGCTTGATGTGCTCGTTGCTATTGTGGTGTTTTTACTAATAATTGTGTACACACGTATGTGTTTACTATCAAACATATATATTTTGTATATTATATGACATATAATTATATATAAAATGAACTCATACTGATACCTCCAATTCCAATTCAATACCACAAGGATCGGAACATTTTTAAAAAGTAAATAAGGGTACCTGCATAATCAACATTTGTATACCTAACCCTGAATTGTATCCCACATTTTTATAATAAAAAATAAAAATTAAAAAAAAAGTAAACAGATGAAACTTTATATTAATTGAATATGAGGAGAAGGGAGAGGAAGAATAAATGGATGTGAGGGGAAAGGAAAAGAAAAAGTGAAGGATGATCGTAAGCTGTAAATACAAGAGTGGCATGCCCATCAGCTCAGTGTCCAATTCTTTGTGTACCAACAATTTTTATTGCATGTGCCAAATCTGCTAATAAAGCCTAAGACTGTATTTCTTTCTTAGCAGATGTATCACAGAGTTTCCGCATATTGATCTTGTGGTCACATAATACTCAAGGTCTTTTCATATCAACTATTGTCGAACAAGGTCTTCTACCACTCTTTATCAATTTTATTTTTTAAAACTATACAGCATGTATTCCTGCAAAATTTTATCTTGTCAACATTAAACAATCATTCATCTTTTCCAAGCCCCTTTAATCCTGGTTTAGCTAATATACTACTTGTCCCTACAAATTATCTGTTATGCAAAGGTTTTATAATATGCCTTCTATGTGCTTTGGCTGATCTCCTTAGCAGATAAAGCGGAAGGTCAGGAAGGCAAAGCTGCAGCATGCTGTTGGTGGTGGGGGTGATAATCCTGAAAGTATAGCTGGAATCTGGGTCATTTCCTACCGTAGTATTATATGTCACAATAGACAATTGGGAGTCAGGTTACCAGATGCTTTAATAATAAAGGAAGATAAGAAATGTGTCTCCAGATTAAAACAAAAAAGAAAGAAAGAAAAGAGAATCTAGAATCTACCTCCTCCTCGTTGGTTCTCATGCAGTTTGAAAACGACTAATGATGCATCAGTTCCAACCTTGGCCTTCTTTTCTTCTCAGTTTACACATTCTTCCTAGGTGGTCCAATTCATTTGCATGGCTTTCAACTCTCTACTGCATTATAGCAGAGACTGCTAGCAACTTCTTCTTCAATAATAAACAGAATTTTTGTTGTTTTGTATCAAGCACACTAGGAATTGCATTTCCTCCTAGTTCCATTGCAGTAAGTATAGACATGTGGTGGTTCTTGCAAGTGGGATAGGATTAGAAATATATATAACTTCTCCCTTGCTTGCTTAAGAGGAAACCTCTGACCCCAAACTTCTACTCTTTTATCTAAGCAGAGACATTACAAAGCCCATGTGTGAGTATTTGAAATATCTATAGTTCCCTAAGATGCCACAATCTTTCATATCTCTTTGCATTTGTTGTTTCATTGCCTTTCCCTAACCCTTATTATTCATTAATCTTTCAAATCTTAGCTCATATGCTACCTCCTTTAGAAACTTTCCATGATGACCCTGATATAGCTTGTCTATATACTTCCAGAGCACCCTGTTTTCCTTTATTGTGGTAATTAGGGTGATGTTTGATTAATGTTTACTAACAGTAGACATATTTTTGGTGTTTGGCTCATATGCTTTTCTTTGATAATTATCTTTACTTGGTGGGCTTTAATGACATTATTTATATGTCTTCACCATGTTTATCATATCTGATTGGAACATGACCAGAGACTGGACTGAGGCAACTTGATGTGTCTATTGAAAATGTGAGACTGGGTGTGGTAGCTCACATCTGTAATCCCAGCTCTTTGGGAGGCTGAGGCAAGAGGGCTGCTTGAGCCTGGGAGTTTGAGAACAGCCTAGGTTTAACATAGCAAGACCTCATCTCTACAAAAAAAAAAAAAAAAAAAAAAATCTGAAAAGTAGCCAAGTATGGTGACACATGCCTGTAGTCCTAGCTCTTTGGGAGACTGAAGCAGAAGGATCACCTGAGCCCAGGAGGTTGAGGCTGTGGTGAGCTGTGATCATGACACTGCACTCTAGCTTGGGCAACAGGATGAGACTCTGACTCAAAAATGAAATAAAATAAAATAAAACATAGAAAGAAAGCGGGGGGAGTGGGGGAGAGAGAGAGAGAGAGAAAGAAAAAGAAAGAAGGCCAAAACTATGGCTGGCATAGAAATTTGGGGCCAGGGTCCATGACTTAGAAAGGAAGGGGGGGGAAAAAAACTTACACATACAAAACCACAGCCAGAATATTGAAAAAATGGGAATACATAATAGGTTAGCAGAGAAAAGGGATTTTCAGAGAGAATAGAATTGATGCTCAGAAAGAAATAAAGAAATGGGACAGAAATCATTCAAAGTGACTGAGCAAGAAAGCAGCTGTCTCATGATTGGAGCTTGGATTTCTTCACTTAAGTTGGAAAAACCTTTGTAGGTAACAGAGAAAAGAACCAAGTTCCATAGTATTTCAACTTATTTTTTAACTATATAATTTTATAATAATAAATAATCCAAATGATACTGGTTAATAAAGTAACCATAGGAATTGTGGTTTTGGTCTTACTTTTGTACATGTTTATCTTTAAAAATTAAAAATAGCTGAAGTTTATTTTATCTTTGACTAAGACTCAGATTTTCTTATAGTTATTCATTCCAGAATGGCAATGACTGATAACTAGTGATTATACACAATCAATTCTTTCTGCAGCCAGTGTAGAATGACAAAAGTGAGAAACTGCAAAAGTGTTCAGTTTGGGTAAAATATAACTTAAGGAACTAGACTTCTGAAGGTCAGTTTTACACATTTTTTTGAAGATGTAAGCCCAATATTCCAGAAAATATGTGTTCTTTTATGTTCATTTATGATGTGATTCAAAGCTTATTATATCTTTGCTCCATGTCTCTATCTTCTTTTCCTTTCAGCACAGTTTTATATTCTATGTAGAGTTGTATGCTTCTGGAAAAAACTAAATTCCTAAAAGTTCTAAGATGTAGGAAATGAAAGACCAGAAATCTAAGTGTTATTTGAAGGGCATTCTTCTAGAAAACATTGGATGAGTCATCAAAAGACCAAACTTCTCTTATTCGGCTATTATTTAACTATGTAATCTTGGGTAAGTTGGTTGACTGGAGTTCTCCCTTCAGCTATCTTCTCTCTAAAATAAGAATCATAATCTCTTTCCTGCTTAACTTGGAGTTGTAACAACCAAATGTGCACTTTAAAATGCTAAGGGTTTGTATGCAACAAGGCCTTATTAATATTTTACAGTAGAATATTGGCAGGGTTGACTGGAGTGATTTGTCAGTCCTAAGATATTATACCGCTAGTCACTGGTTCTGTCTACATAAGAAAGGATGCTTCCAATTATGTGCCACAGTCGTTAAAAGCACAGGCTCTTAGTTTTCTCAACTGTATAATTGGATTTATAATTATACAAGCAAATGGTATTATAAAGAGTTTAGCACAACTCCTGGCACAAAATAAGGGCTCAGAGTAAATTAGATGTTGAAGTAAATGTTAGCTCTGCTCTTTGACCCAGAATGAACTTTGGAGAAGGGAATTACTGACAAGAAGTGTGAAGCTGACCAGGTGTAAAAATGTGGTCCCAGGTGGAGAACTTCACAGCAAGTTATCTCTTTGCATTCCCATAGTACCTCAGGTATGGAAGAATCTGGTTCCTTGCATTTGTCTTTTGGGAGGTAGATTATTACTAGTCATGAATTCCTGGTAAATGTCAATCAGATGGCATTTTCCTGGACTTCATTTCTCAACACAATTTTATATATAGGTATTTTTTAACCATCATTTTGATTAAATATTTTAGAACCAATCCAGTACAAATTTAAGAAATATTTAAACAACCCTACTTAGTTTATTTAAGGTCTTTCTGGAAATATTTACAGAAAGCTATCATTGAGACCCCACATATGTCCTAATATAATGATAAATAAAATGCATAATAATATTAGACATGAATATAGCTTTATATGACAATGTACAAGAAATGCATTGAAAGGTAATGAAAACTTTGTGCATAATGGACACTATCGATATGCATTTTCTTAGATGGACCAGTGACATTAGTTCAAAAGGATCATTTTAACTTTCTTTAGCTCCTAGACTATTATTAAATTTATTTTGGCTATTATTCTGAATACATTTGTAGTCACCAACAAGATGTAAACATTAGGAGTATAGTAGAAAACAGGATATCTGGTTGACTAAAAGGAATAACTGTCATTGAGAAAACAACTTCACTGTGGCAATAATAATTATGAACTATGTGTACTAGAAATGAAATAAGCAGAGATAATACCCCACGACAATAATGCAAGAAAAATGTAACATTACATGCATTTTCAGAAAATGAGGAGAAATAACTGTTTTGTAATAAAACACTGGGCATGCATCCTTGAGGATTTGCCAGTCATTATTGTTTGAAATTAAAAGTTATTTTTGTCTCAAAATCAAATATCACAAAAACCCCAATTCACCCATAGATTGTGAAAGTACCAGATTTGTACTAAAAGAAACAAATGAGAAATAGTGGTCACAAAACAAAGGAGAGAGCCAAACTTAAGTTAGAGTTCTAGAAGATTCTTTATGGATCTTCTATATTTGAAGTATCATTTCTTGGCTCAATGCATTTTAAAAGCTGTCCTTTTTCTAAGTTTTGTGTACAGTCTAAGCTGTAACCTATGTTGGTGTTTAATGTTAATTATGTTTTCTTTTTAGAGTAAAGAATAAATTAAAATAGAAAAATGATGTAGTACAAAAACATTAGATGATAGTTTCCATGTCATTCTTTTGGTTTGAAATGATCCAGCATTTTTAGACAAAGTCTTCTTTAAGAAATATGGAAAGATTAAATGCTGACTGTATTTTTGTTTTAGGTGCAGCAAAATACAACTCTTTATACTTCTTTTTTGGGGGAGGGGGGTCAGAGTCTCACTTTGTCATCTGGGCTGGAGAGCAGTGGCACGCTCATAGCCACCCCAGCGTCCATCTGCTGGGCTCCAGCAATCCTTCCAAGTAGCTGAAACTACAGGTGTGCGCTACCACACCTGGCTAATTTTTTGACATATTGTAGATACGAGATCTCACCAAGTTGCCCAGGCTGGTCACGAACCCCTGGGCTCAGGCAGTCCTCTTGCCTTGGCCTCCCAAAATGCTGGGATTACATGCTTGAGCCATCGCTCCTTATACCTATTATAGGCTAAGTATTCTCACTGCCTTCTGAGACTAATTATCAGGTCACATAAGGATTAAAAGCCATGTGAGAAAGTGGCCCTATGGAAAAAAAATTAATGAGTGCAAATGTGTGGAAAGCGTCTTTGGAATTTATAGAGAAACTATTCCTTAAACATGAAGGTTGGAGATTTTAAAATATATCAATTTGGAGGTAAATAAGCTAGGAATATGTTTCCCTGTCCCCATAATTCCACTTGTGTTACCATACAGATCATAATCTGGACATCAGTGGTTCTCGAACTTTAATGTTTATAACAATCCCCTGGGTTATGTTTTAAAACAACATACTCCCAAATTCTAAATCTCTCCTCGACCAGTAGGTTTGGGGTGAACCAGGGATTTGCAATTTTAACAAGACCCCAGGTGATTTTGAAATACCTAGAACTATAAAATAGTTATGAGAAGAAAAGACAGTTTATGTTGTAAGTTATATATCTCTAATTTTTATATATATATATATATAGGATAGAAAAAAACATTTTAATCAGTTAACAAATATTTGGTTTGAGCGCCTCCATGTGCACCTAGTTGTAGATTTTAAAAAAAATTATTTTTTTTGATTTGGAGTCTCACTCTGTTGCCCAGGCTGGAGGACAGTGGCACACTCACAGCCACCTCAGCGTCAACCTGCTGGACTCTGGCAATCCTTTTGCCTCAGTCTTCCAAGCTGGAACTACAGGCATGTGCTACCATGCCTGGCTGATTTTTTTTTTATTGTGGAGAGGAGGTCTCGCCAAGTTGCCCGGGCTGGTCTCGAGCTCACGGGTTCAGGCAATCCACTCGCCTCAGCTTCCCAAAGCGCTGGAATTACAGGCTGAGCCACCTAGTCCGGCCCAGTTGTAGGTTTTTTGTAACACTTCTTTGAGCTTTAATTCTTTATTGTGTGTGTGTGTGTGTGTGTGTGTGTGTGTGTGTGTGTGTGTGTGTGTAGACTTGGTTATATTCGATGTGCCTTCCCATTCCAGGTGGTTCTATACTTCCACACCACTGCTCTTCTCAGCTCCTGGGTTGGGTTTCATATGAGCATAAGACCACTGACTTCCTAGCAGTACTTTAGGAGAGCAGAGAGGAAGTAGATGTTCTTCTCAACCTTCATAAAATCAACCAGGATTATTTTTGAGAGTCCATGATTGTCTTTTCCTGCTCTGCAAAGAGGGAATCTGATAGGATGAAAGCATGGTGAGTCAGATAGTTTTATTGGTGTATCGTTAAAGTGAAGAACGCATCTTGAACTTCATCAGTGAGTAAATACACTTGTGCCACAAAAATGAATTTTGCGACTGATATAGTTATTTAAGTAAAATAGGTAAGATGCATGTGACCTTCTGTTTTTTCTCTATTTCTAGACATTTAAAAAGGTTTTTGGTATCTTAAAAAAATTTGAACTGTCCGAATCATTTAATGTGGAAATGGGCTTGAGTGACATAGCGTGACAACTTACATCTAGCTCAAGCATCTGTCAATAAGTTTCATGCTTCACTACCCCATAAGAGAGGAAAATAGAAGTCCTTTGATTTTTCTGCTGTGCACAGAATGTCCCTGACTTTAAAATGGATGATCTCCAAAAAGAGAAAAGTGAAAAGATAGCTTGACATACTATTAACTGCTAGTATTTTTAGTATTTCAAAAACTCACTGTATATATCCTCATGGAAATATGCAACGATGACATTTCCAAGAAGTGATGGCATCTGGTACCAAGGACAAAGAATAAGAATTTGCCACAGGGATCTGATTCTCCC
Source organism: Tarsius wallacei (assembly GCA_963574415.1). Lineage (NCBI taxonomy): Eukaryota > Metazoa > Chordata > Mammalia > Primates > Tarsiidae > Tarsius > Tarsius wallacei. The sequence continues at coordinate 49,639 of CAUYQG010076635.1, read as the reverse complement.
ACATGTTCTGTCTGAACCAGAAAGTTATCTGAGGCCACATATGGTGTCAATCGCTGCCTAATGTGTGATAGACTTGTAAAAGTTTTTCACCAACACTATGATTTGTGAATAATAATAACAAATAATTAGATACCACTAACTTTGATATTAAGTACTATATGTGTGTGTGTATACCCACATAATTGTCATGATAACTGCCATTATCTCTGTCTTACATGTGTGAAACTTAGCACCAAAGAAGTTAAATTCCTTGCCCAAGTTTACATAGTTGTTCAGTGACAGAGCCCATATTGAAATCCATGCAATGTGACTCCAGAGGTATGCACTTGACTAGTATATAACATTACCTCTCAATATAAAATTAGTTGTCCTACTGAGTAGACATCTGGGGAGGCTGTGCAGTTAATCCACCTATGTTGGCATTACTGAGAACATTCTTGGATTTTCTTCAATATGACTGATAGCTGATTTATTAGAAGCCAATCCAAGCAAAGAGTGAAATACCCCCAGCAGCTGAATCTGGAAATATACAAAGGAAATGAGCTGTCTCTCTGGCTAGACACAGCCCATAGACAAGCTTGGCTTTGACTGTGGTTTTGTCTTTTACAATGTTTTACATTTTAATTAGTTACCAAAATAAGCACGATTAAATTTAAAAGCTGAAAGGACAAAGATGGAGTCAATATACCCATTGAGTAGCCATTTTAATATTGTCTAGATCTATCATGTTTTTCTGGCAGTTCACTTTAATTTACCCTCTAATCAAGAGCCAAGGACAGAGCCTATTGAGGTAGCCTCAGAGGTAGTTATTGATAATTGTTTTACAACCCCCTCCCCAGCTTGTTTTGTAAACAAGTTAACCTAATCAGCCTTTATTACCTTCCTGACACACCCCATCAACATGACAGCAATCATGTGGCTAACCCACCCATCTGCCTGCTGTCCATGCTCACCTGCCCCTCATGATGATGTGGAAAAGATCACCACCCATCACCTTAATGACCTGTCCCCCAACCAAAGGGATGGTTTAAAAGGCATTCAACTTCAAGCAGTCATTTGCCATTGTTTTGCTAAGCACTGGCCAGGCCATGTGCTCATTGAGCTATGGCCAGGACATGTTTCCTAGCTTTTGCCCCCTCCTGTACCTTAGGGAGGTAAATCTCTTCTATCTCTCCCTAATTTACCTTTTAAATAAACTATATGTTCCGATCTAACTTCTGTGCAATTCTTTGCATCCCTGATGTGGCACCCGATCGCAGACACCCCGTCAGGTCTGACAACCCCTCTACAGACTGACCTAACATTTTGGAGGCACCACTGGGATGTTTTTAACCTAACAAAAGCCTTATATACTAATCTGAATTTCTGTTCTCTCAGAACATTGAAGCCTTTACATTGGACTTTCATCGCCAGTCTCCCATTACCCCCACTATCTTGTCTCTCAGAAATGGGCTGAGGGTCGCTTTCGTCACATCTACATTTATTCCATTTCATATGTGTATTTTACCTTCCTGGTTTCTTAAACATTTGATTTCATGATTCTTAAACAAAAACAGTGTTTTCAGGGGGTAAATGGCAACAAAATAATTATGGAAACTTGAAAAAGGAATTTCAGAGGGTGGGTTTTAGGCTAGAAGGACATTTATTCCTACTGCATATCCATGAGCTGTCAAACGATGATAGAGCATTATTATTATTATTATTATTTGAGTTGGAGTCTCACTCTGTCGCCCAGACTGGACTGCCGGGGCCGCTCCCGGCCACGGCAGCCTCGGCCTGCTGGGCTCCGGGGATCCTTCCGCCTCAGCCTTCCAAGTAGCTGGAACTACAGGCGCGCACTACCACACCTGGCTAATTTTTTGATTTATTGTAGAGATGAGGTCTCACCCAGTTGCCCAGGCGGGGCTCAGGCAATCCACTCACCTCGGCCTCCCAAGGCGCGTGATGACAGGCTGAGCCACCGAGCCCGGCTGCAGAGCATTATTATGAGCAAAAACAAAACAAAACAAAAACTGAGAGACAGATTAAAACTGTGGGAAACATAAATTCTGGCCCTTCTCTAATTTTCTATGTGCCTTCAAGCAAGCTGCTTAACTTTCAGGAAGAAAAGCATATTTCCTAAATTCTGGATATCATTCACACTATAAAATAATAAAAACAAATATTTTCATGCCATGGTCAATGTGTACTATTCCAGGGAAGATCAAAATGTTAGCAGAATTAATGGAGAAAAAGATTTCAAAGAAATATCACAAACCCCTCTTTCTCCAAGGATGTAAAATCACTGATTCTCCAAAAAACAATATATCAAACAGAGTAATCACAAGAATAGACATTAATTTCATAGTGTCTGTTGGATAAGAAATGCACAAATGTGTTTCTCTAATGTGTTGTTTTTATCATGATTAGGAATGTGTTCACTGAGAACTGTCCCATACAATCTATAACACTATTTGGATAGTGTTTAAAATATTTCCCCTTCTCCATGATATGAGTACATGTAAACTACTTTATGACTTATTTTATTAGCACTGTTAGGAAATGTGGAAACAGGCACCCCAACCTCCAGTTATTTAGTTATTGGTTTGTCTGTATGTTCTTTCTCAAAGTATTTACCCAGTATCTCCTACATGCTGGGTTTTCAACTCATGGTTGTAATTTATAACCTGACCAGGACATGGTTGAAACAATGATGGATTTTCAAAGTTATTATGGAGGATGCCTTATGTGTTTCTTGTTATAGAAGTTTGAATGGGGTTCCTGATAATAACGAAAAAGTATTTCCTTACATTTGAGTTCCAAAATGACTAGCAAAGTAGCACACTTCCTAGATAAATGTTTACGTCATGTTGTTTGTGACCCAAGAGATTTGAAGTGTCTATATAGCTGTTTAGTATCAGTCTGCTGACACTGAAGGGAAAGAGATGATGAGATTTTAATGAACTAATTATTTTTGTTCGTGAAAAATTGCCAGTTTGTTTTTCCTCTCCTATCGTTCTTCAATGTCTGTCTCAGAGCCTTTGAAGGTCTGTTGCATTATGTTTGGCAAACTGTTTGGCCATGTTGCCTTGTCTTACCTACTTTCCATTCCTTTCAACTTCACCCTTACTGTATTACCTTAGGGAATTGTCTTAAAGTCAAATACACCAAGGCTTCCTTCATACAAAATACAGATGATGTCAGTGAGTGAAGTGTAGAATATCTGCAATTCTTTCTTCTTAAACTAAAAAAGGTAATCTATGATTCTATTTAGATCTCTTAAGATTCCAGAATTTCAGTTCAGAAATAGCTTTATAACCATTATTTATAAGCCTTCGTCCTTTCTTTCCTAATGTTAAACCATAGTTAACAGCATCTTGGCCACTTGTACTCTGAACCCCTGCAGCAGGTCCCAGTAGACACTACTAGCCAGAAGCCTATTAATACGCTAATGAGGACAATTTGTATCAATTAAGTCACAATGGAGACAAGAGAGGAAAAAGTTAACCCTGCCAATGGGTGTCTTAGTGAATTAAATGAAAACTGCAGTTCACTCTTTCCCTGGAAACGCTGGGTAAAAGTTCGAAATATAAGCTACTTTGACTAGAAATGGTTTTTGATGTTTTTTCTTTTCATTCTATGGCTTAGTATGTATTCATTTGAAAACCCTTCTCTACTTTTATTTCACTGTTAAAAAGTTTGTTCTTGATTCTGAATGTACCTGGATGGAATGAGTAAGATGTGCATGAGTGTGTTGTGGGGGCTAGAGGTAGGTGGGGGCAGTGGAATTCCAAACAGAAGGAAATCAAAACAACTCTAAAAGTCCCTTTTGGCAATCATTTCAATCAGTGAAACACATGTTTTACGGAGTATTTACCGAACTCCCAGACTGTGCTATCCATCTAAAAGTTTTGGCTCTATCAAAGTCTGTATTGTTGGAATTCTTAGAATGCAGAAGCATATTTTTGTAAGCATTTATTTTCTTTTCCCTGAGGAAAAAAAGTGCTGATATTCACAGCATATTATCATCATCTTCCACACTCGTGAGCACATTTGTGTAAGGATATTGTTCAAGGCCTTGGAAATACATGAACACATGGAAGTGTCAGGCATCATCTGTTTGTCTACCACCAAGGCGCTCACAGTGTTTGTGAAGAAACAGATCATATACAGATAGTTAAAAATATGTATGGTATGTGGTATAAACAATTAGGATCTAGGACAGGGTGAGATAAAAAGGTGGAATAAAAAACTCCATGGAGAATTAGTAGAATTTTACATTTGCTGAGGCTTAATTGCCTAAGACTTAACATCAATGAGAAAAATAGCAATTTAAAAGAATTGAAGACAGTCCAATGGACAGGAAACACATTGAATGTATTTACTGTTTCCTTTGGTCATACTATCCAGGCTAAAGCACTCACATGTGGCTCTTTGCATTGATTGCCCCAACTAATTGCTTTCAAACAAGGGTTGGCAAACTTTTTCTGTACAGAATCAGATAGTAAATATTTTAGGCTTTGTAAGTCATGTGGTTTTTGCCAACTGTACAATTGTGGTGTGAAAACAGCCATAATAATATATAAAGAATGGGGGTGGTCAGATGCTAATAAAACTTCATTTATGAGCATTGACATTTGAATTTCATGTAATTTTTATGCAACCAGAAATATTATTTTTTATTTAATTTTTTCTCAATCATTTAAAAATATAAAAACCACTCTTAACTTGTAGGCTGTACAAGAATAGCTGGTGAACAGAATTTGACCTACGAGGTGTAGATAGCTGACCCCTGCATTAGAAGATGTCAGCATTTACCAACCTTTACCTTCCCTCCAGTCCTTTTCAATTTCCTCATCCACATGATAGAAACTGGGTCCAGGTGCCCATGTAAAATGCAAGCAATCTGGAATCATCAAAGCATAAAGCCAAAATTAATATCTTGTCCTTTTTTGGGGAGTGGGTTAGAGTCTCACTCCATCGCCCAAGCTGGAGTGCAGTGGCACACTCATGGCCATCCCAATGTTGACCTGCTGGACTCTGGCAATCCTTCCACCTCAGCCTTCCAAGTAGGTGAGAACTACAGGCGTGCGGTACCATGTCCAGCTAATTTTTAGGTTTATTGTAGAGATGAGGTCTCACCAAAGTGCCCAGGCTGTTCTCAAACCCATGGGTTCAGGCAATCCCCTCATCTCGGCCTCCCAAAGTGCTGGGATTACAGTTTTGAGCCACCACACCCAGCCAAAATCTTGTCTTATTTTATACACAATGGAATATTATGCAGCCATAAAGAAGGACAAACATGGACTTCGCAGAAACTTGGATGGGTTTAGTCTCATACTCAGTGATCTATCACAGAAACCAAGAACAGAGTACCATATGTTCTCACTTATAAGGGGACCTTGAACAATTGTCATAAAACTATAAGAAAGAGATTGGCAGTAGTGGAAAACTGCTGGGGGTGGGGAGGGCTGGTTTGCCAGTTGAGGGAAACTGCCAGGGGAGGGAGGGCCATACCTCATCAGCAAGGGTACCTGCATAATGAACATTTGTATACCTAACCCTGAGTTGTACCCCACATCTTTCTAAGAAAAGAAAAAGAAAAAAGAAAAAGCTGACATAACTTTGGTCAAAAGCAGTCTCCTGGATATGTGAGGTATCAGAGAATGTAAGATGATTAAGGCAGAGTCTATATACCTAATACTGATATCTGATATCTGAGTTCCTTCTTCTTGGCCATGAGGATTATGGCCTTTGGCAAGAGATCAGAAAATTTATCTTTGCAGAAGAGATCAACAAAATGAAAACACTCAATGATACTAATATTTATTGATTTCATCATAAAACTTCTTCAATGCTCATTACTATTTTGAAATATGAAGGTAAATACTAAAAGAACTAGCTTTTTTTTTCTTTAGTTGGAGTCTCACTCCATCGCCCAGACTGGAGTGCAGTGGCATGTTCCCGGCCAACGCAGTCTGGACCTGCTGGGCTCCAGTAATCCTTCCGCCTCAGCCTTCCAAGTAGCTGGAACCACAGGTGTGCGCTACCACGCCCAGCTAATATTTTATTTATTTTAGAGACGAGGTCTCACCAACTTACCTGGATGGGTCTTGAACCCGCGGGCTCAGGCAATTCATTCGCCTCAGCCACCCAAAGCACTGGGACTACAGGCTGAGCCACTGAGCCTGGCAGGAACCAGCTTTAAGCATAGAACGAGGGAAGAAGGACTTGGGGATGGAGAGAGGTGATACAGAGAAATGCTGATTTTATTTTAAGCTTTGTAATAGTAATTGAATTTTAAAATCCTGCATACATTTTTTTCCTAAATATACAAATTTAACTGGAAAAAAAAAAAAAAAGAAACCATCTGGTGGTTCCCAATGCCTACAAAACAAATCCAAATTCTTTGGCATGCCACACAAGACCCTCTGCAATGTGGGCGTAGCCCACCTTTTTGGCTTTTTGGCATCATAATCACTCTCTAGCGCAGACCACACAGGACTCTTCTGTCCAGCCCACTTTTCCATCCCTGAGTCCTTGTTCCTGTTTTCTCCTTTGAGTGCCTTTACTTGCTATCTTCCTGGTGAACTATGTATTCTTCAGAAAAATCTCACAAAAAATATTGCCTCCACTTTATTCCTTTCACAGAACCCATAGGAATCATTAATTGGTTCATTATTCATGCACTCTCAACACTTTTGACATGTGTGCACCATGGCACTTAGCACGGAGGATTACTTATTTATGGGTCTCTCATGCTGGTTAGACCATTAGTGTCTCAAAGCCAAGATCATGTCTGATTAATCTTTATATCGCCATTTCCTAGCACACAGTAGGTGCTCAGGTAATAGTTACAGTCTTAAAGATGAATTTGGCTACAGGCAGATGCTTAATGAAGGAAGAAACCACATAATTAATGACTAATTGAATTTGAAGCATGAGGGCTGAAGTCAAAGATGGCTCATTTAAAAATTCTTCAATAGTTGGTAACTAGGAGACTGATGGTGCCACTGATAGAGAGGTGAGCTTCTTTTGTGGCAAATATTACAAGCTTGGTTTTCTTCTTCCTGAGTTGTGGGTTGATGGTGAGTCATCTAATAAATATTTCTTATCAGAAGTTAGAAAAACCCATTGAAATTTTAAAGAGAAGCCAAAGTGAAATATATAGATTGTGTTTTCATTAGCAGATTAGACCATCTGTGAATCCCTGAGATCCTATGAGATTTGTGAAGTAGATAATTACATTAAACAGTAATTCTTCATTTCAGATGTGCCTAGGAATCATCTGGAGAGCTTGTGAAAATGCAAATTCTCTCAGCTCCTCATTTTGTGATTTTGATTCAGAAGGACTGGGATGGGGCCCGGGACTCTGCATTTTATCAAGCATCTTTCAACAATTCTGAAGTACACAGGCCACATCTATGCTTTGAAGAATACTGGCATAAAGAAGAAGGAAAAGGGTTAAAAAAAAAATAAATTTGGAAGCCTAGGAGAGGATGTGCTCTTAACAAAGGAGAGAGGGATAGACTGCTACAATTTGGAAATGGATTTGCTATTATCTGCAGAAAACAGAAAATACTGGAATTAGAATTCACCAGTTATTTTATTGGTTTTCAGAATGACTTCTTCTGATTCATGATTTGAATTTAAAAATGTCTTTTTGTCACAGACTTCACAAATAACTTATGATAAGGACTGAGAAAATATCCAGGAGCTCATGTGAATTGTTAGAATTCTACAGCTCTAAGTATCATGCTGTTTTCTTCCACTTACCAAATGTTTTGGCGAGCTGCGCACAGTGGCTCAAGCCTGTAATCCCAGCACTTTGGGAAACCAAGATGAGGGGATTGCCTGAGTCCAGGGGTTCGAGACCAGCCTGGGCAACTTGGTGAGACCTCGTCTCTACAATAAATCAAAAAGTTAGCCAGGTGTGGTGGCATGTACCTGTAGTTCCAGCTACTTGGAAGGCTGATGCGGAAGGATTGCCTGAACCCAGTAGGTTGAGGGTGTGGTGGTCATGAGTGTGCCACTGGACTCTAGCCTGGGTGACAGAGTGAGACTCCAACTCAAAAACAAACAAAAAAATGCTTCAACAGTAATAAAATAAATTATAATTTCAGATTTAATACTCCTTTGTTAAGCAAATTATATAAAAAACTTTCCTTTTTTGTATTAAAAAACCCTTTGGTGCTGACTCATTCCTATGTGTAAAACTGAAAAAAATCTATAATTTACTGTATGAATTACTATTGAAAAGTTTGCTTTTCATTGCTAACTCTGGAAATAAATGAAGTTTTGTGAATATTTTCCTTTAGCACTCTAAATTTTATTTTTACACTAGCCCCAGCTAGTTTTATAAAGGAAACAAGTCCAATTGGAATTTTAATGATCAAATAATAAACGTTTATTTATTTAATTTAGTGAATTATAAATAAATACATATTAACCAAACATATGCTACTGTTAATTTGCCAACTGCTTCATTACAATGAATGATATTAAGCATGAAAATGATCATTGCCTGCTACATGTGGAAATAAATGAAGACTAACCAATTGAGAACAAGCAGGGACTATTTATTCAGAGCTTGTTACAGCAAAGGAATCAGCAACCATCACTTGTGTTTTGGCAGACTCAAAGGGAGGCACAGGAGAGAGAAAGCTTTACAGTGGGAGAAAGATAAGTCTTCAGTTATGCCCTGATTGGAGGCTGCTGGCATGTGGAAGTGAGAGGTGGGCTAATCAGAAGCAGGCATCCATGTGACTGGTTAAGGGAATATATTTATTTGGCTTTCTCTGGTGGGTCCTAAGTTGAAAGTCAGGACAAACATTAGGGAAGCTGTCAGTTATTAATCAAGTCCTGGACATTTTGGGCTGATTGGTGCAGGGATTATTGTTTGGCTTCTTGGGCTAGTTGCTCCCTATAATTGTCTGATTTCTTACAAGTCTGACTTACAGATAGCAGACTGGCTACCCGAAATGGTTACTGTAGATAACTGGTTGATTTCTTGAGCTGGTTGCTGCAGATTGTGAGTCAAAGTTTCATTTTTATATGTGGTCTGGCCATTGGCTTTATATTCAGTCTTTCATAATAATGATATCTAAAATTTTAAAAGGAAAATCATAGATAAAGTTGAATAAAATTCCAAGACTTACTCTAAAGCAACAAAACAGGCTGAAAATTGATACACGTTATTACTTATATTATGTAAAAATAGATTAAAAAAACCTACCTAAATAGTACTATAGATGTTTAGTAAATTTGTAATGTTTAACAAACATTTGATGTGAATATATATGTTTAACAAAAGATCTGAAATGTCATACAAAATAAATAAATAAATAAATAAAAACAGGATGGGAAGCCCAAGAGAATCACTTGAGATCATAAATGAATTACCTATGGTTCATTCCTAGATCCAAGAGGTGATGGCAAAGGAAACAGCTGTATGTGGTGTGTCTACACATGTGTGGGTGTTTTAATTTAGGATCCTTAAGATGAAGAGCAACTCTTCAATGTTTAGAAAATATGCCATAAGGAAATAAAGATTTCATTACTTACAGGTCCTGGAGAGTACACAGCACACCCAGAGGCCACACTCATGGTAGTCAGAAAGTGCAGTCAGGGAGAGAGAGGGACCCATGGGCCAACACCTTTATGGGGTACAAGGCATTATTCAACCATGTTTCCCATTGGTGGGCTTTAACTTTTGAGTTTAAAGCAAGTAGGCACTCCAGGTGGTCACTCTGTGACTGAGAGTAGTCACTGTGGCATTTCTGCATAGTCCACGTGGGGTTAAGGGTCAACAAAACCAGTCAAATTGGCTGCCCACTGCTGTCTCATAAGGTGGTGGTCATCAGGAGGCAGTTTTTTATGGCAGATATCTGGATTCACCACATTGAGGGGCTGGGAGGAAGTATAGAACTGGAAATTGTGTCAAGGATGACTGAGTCCTGCTTCTGGTAAGAAGGTCTAACTTTATATTAAAAATAGATGCAGAGGCAACATAAAATTACAAGAATGCTCTATGGTTAGAGACAGCTGCTGCATGTGGGCTGAAACCTGAGGTAGCAAGAGAAGAGGAGTGGGGCACTCTCCTTCCAACTACATATTCCAGAGGGGAATTCTAAGGAGTTGGAATTCTGAATTTTTATTTATAAATTCTAAATTCAGCTTCTAGAAGGTTATAAAGATATGTTGTCAAGATAGCTGGATAAAATGTATTTTATTGAACAGTTTATCAGGTCAATGTATAATTTTAATATATTGCAATATTTGATAAGTGAGCCTCCACTGTTCTTCAAGTATTATGGGTAGGACTGAGAGAACTTCAACTGTCCTAGTTGGTCACTCAAGCAGAACCTATTTTTCTTTTTCCCTGTCCCAACCATCTGTTCACATAGTGTAGTATATTTATCTATGGAAAGCCCCGTTAGATAACTGGATCAAAAACAATTATTCCTAAATACCTCATTTCTGGCTATAGAGGAAACATATTACATGAATCTATGTCTAATAAGGAGGGTACATTATCACACAAGTTAAATTTCCTTGAATACTTCAAACTTTTTCTGTTCAGAATTTTTTTGTTTTAATTCCTAATAGAATGGAAAACGATTGCGAGACTAGGAGAAAGGGACTTTCATTGTCCAATTTTGTTTCTTTTTTCTTATTGAAAATAATTTTGTGCTTGCTTAAAAGTTGCAAGTGCTATACAAATAATTTTTTTCCCCTGAACAACTTGAAAGTAAGTTGTCCATATGATGTCTCCCATCAACTCTAAATACTTCATTGACTATTTCTGACAAACAAGGACGTTCTACACTACCAAAATCTAATCTTCAAAACCAGTTGCTATGGTGTGATTATAGTTTGTTTGTCCTCCCAAAAAATCATGTTGAAATTTGATCTCCAATAGGGTCAGTTCTTATGAAAACTGTTTGGGTCATGGGGAGAGAGTCCCTCATTGGTGCCATTCTTGAGGCAGTGTGTGAGTTCTCACTTTTGTGAGACTGGATTAGTTTGTGCACGAGCAGGTTGTTATAAAGTGAGATTCTTTTATAAAAACATTTTTTCTCCCTCTTTGCATGTGTCCACTTCCCCTTTGATCTTTCCTGACTTTTTTTTTTTTTTGTAGAGATGTGGTCTTTCTCTATTGCCCAGGCTGTTCTTGAAATCCTGCCTCAAGCGATCCTGCTTTGGCCTCCCAGAGTGCTGGTATTACAAGCATGAGACACTATGCCCAGCTGTCATGTTTTGACCTAGCATGGGGCCCTCAACAAAAGCTGAGCAGATGTGGCACCATGGTTTTTATACTTCCCAGCTTCCATGGGCTTAACAAACCCCTCTTTATAAATTACGCAGTTTCAGCTATTCTGTTTTAGTAACACAAAATAGACAAAGACACTGGTAAAGTAACATTAGTACCCTCTAGTCTTTAGACCTCTTTCAGGTTGTTCCAATTGTCTCTATAAGAAACATGTGAGACCATGAATGATCTGCCCTCTGTCCATCTCACCAGCCCCATCTCCTGTCAGCCCACTGGCTCAGGAGGCATCTGCTTCCTGCTACCTTTCAGTACCCCAAACACATGGAGTTCTTTTGCTTCTGAGGCCTTTGAATAAATAGTTTCCTCTGCCTAGAGCACTCTTCCTCTGAAGATTCACCTTCTTCCGTCAAACTAGTCACTTCCTCAGAGAGGGCTTCGTTAACTTCACGAACTTAGAATTAAAACCATCCCTCCCTCTTTACACTTTCTTATGAAACCTGTACTTCTCTGTCATTGTACTCTTCGTGATACAGAGCTATGTTTTTTTGTTTTTTTGTTTTGAGTTGGAGTCTCACTCTGTCGCCCAGACTGGAGTGCAGTGGCCGCTCCCGGCCACCGCAGCCTCCACCTGCTGGGCTCCGGCGATCCTTCCGCCTCAGTTTTCCGAGTAGCCGGAATTACAGGCATGCACTACCACATCCGGCTGATTTTTTAATTTATTGTAGAGATGAGATGTCGCCAAGTTGCCCGGGCAGGTCTCGAACCCGCGGGCTCAGGCAATCCACTCAACTCAGCCTCCCAAAGCACGGGATTATAGGCTGAGCCACCAAGCCCGGCTCAGAGCTATGTTTTTATCTGTGAGATTATTTGTGAAATGTCTAGTTCCCCTTCTTAGTTTTATAAGGGCAAGGACCATAATATTTTGTTCATTGCCACACTTGGAGGGCCTATCATAATGTCTAGCACTTAGTAGAGGCTCAGAAAAAATGTATTGCATGAATGAAGACATGAAAAATAAATAAAATATCATTGTTCAATGTTTATTCATATAAAAGTAATATTTTGATCAAGTTTTCAAGGACCAAATCACATAGATGAAAAATTTAGAAGTTTTGGACTTCTCAAGCAAGATATGAGAGAATGTGTCAGAAAAACCAAAACTGGTTTATTTATTGTGATCTAGTGTTAAAGAAAATGATCCCACCAGACAAAAAAAATGCATATGTTTTATTTTACATTTATCTTTTATACATTGGCAACGTGGCCATGTATTTCATTGTATGCTCTTGTGATTTATGTCAAAGTAATTTAAAGTAAGATTTATAATGAGTGCAGATTTTAGTGAGATGACTGTTAGGACTGATTTGCTCTAACTTATTATTATGTTCGAAATTATTGGAGTAGCACCTTTTATTTTACAGACTTGTCATTGTAAAAGTTATCCTAGAATATTTTGTAATGTGGTATAAATAATAAATAAATACAATAAAGTATATTTTTGAGAAAAACAATATAAATGCCATAAAAATGTTTTGAAACCAGAGTTCAAAATTGTGACTCTTCTTTTTTGTAAAATTAAAAAATTACATTCAATAAAATATGTTCCTCAAATAATTGCCTTGCTAAAAATTTTTTTAATATACTATGAGTCAGAAATTTTAGTGACATTTTCTTGAGTTCTCTCTATTTAACTTAGAAGCTACATATACTAATTCTGAATCATAGCAGAGAATAAAGGAATTTGATATTTATTCTACTTTTAAGAAGAAAGTGGAAGTAATATTCCATTTTTTTGTTTTTATGGTCAGTGTATATAATAAGAGGTTATTTTCTGGTATAAGGACATGTGTAGATGTATATAGAATTTGTACTTAAAATACCAAATAATCCAATCCAATTAAGAAGTGTAAATTATACAACCCACAAGAATATATGGGCTAATGAGTTTTATAAATAAAGTACTTGTTTGTAAAATGAAACAAGTTACCAAGGCAGAAAAGAACAAATTTGTTCTCACCCTATCCTCAAAGATAATAGATAAAGCCGAGTCACTAGTTTCTGATGTAGTTCATAATCATCATTACAGACACAAAAACTGTTAGTAACTCACACACAATTCTTTTTCTGCTGCACTGTGTGTGCTTGTCCACACAGGCTGATCCTCATAACTGACAACTAACAGTAAAACATATGTCATCATGCTCTAAACCAATATGCTTTGAGAAGTCGCAGTTTTCTCTATTCCCTTCAGAGTAACAGACTGAGTGCACTGAATGCAATGCACATGTGCTAGAATAAAATGTTAGCCACATAAATAATTCTGAATTTTTTTAGGAGTTGCGTTAAAATAAATAAGAAACAGGTTAAATCAATTTTAATAATATATTTTGTTCAACCCTTTGTGTCTAAAATAACATCATTTCAACATGTAATGAGTGTACAAATTATTGATGAGATATTTTATATATATCTTTGATACTAGATCTTTGAAATCAGGTATATATTTTGTACTCACCACACAACTCAGTTTGCGTTACCACCATTTCATGTGCTCAAAGACCACATATGGATAGTGACTACCTTATTGCACAGTGCAGGTTTAGAGATTTTACAAAGAAAGGAAGGAAGGAAGAAGGAAAAGGAAAGAAAGAAGGAAGGAAGAAAGGAGGGAGGAAGGAAGGAATGGAAAAAGGAGGAAATGAATTAGGCTTTATTCCTTCAAAATAGTAGCAATATTTTTTTAAAGGTGAAAAGTATCGAATAATTGAGCAATTAAGGGCTTAAGGCAAACAGGGAACTGTGCAGCTTTGGTGCCCTACCAGTGTCTTGAGTGCTTTGGTTTCCTACCAGTGTCTATGAAATGCTTAAGGATAGGAACTTTTCTTATTCCTCTCATTACTGCCAGAGCCTAACACATTGCCTGGCATATATTAAACATATGTATTTGTAGAGTATCTGAAAAATGAATCAATGGCACTATTATATCTTAAATATGCTTATTTTAAACTTAAGGATACCCAGCTAGTTATTTATAATTAGCAAGGGATTTAGATAGTATTAAGATCTCCATTTCAAAGATAGGAAGGGGAATTGTGGTTGGTATTTGTGAAATTCATTTAAACAAAATAATAAATAGAAATGTGAGACTATCATAATACAATTTTACATTAAAAGAAATGTTTTTAACAAAATGTGCAACTGTTTCTCTAGTTCATATATTTTAAAAATAATTTATTTCTCTTTTTTTAATTTTAGGCAACCTAATATGTTACTTTTCTAAGGGTGTTTACTTAAATTCGGAAATGGATTGAGTTTCTCAAGGAGATATCAATCCTACTTTGTGTCTCAAAGAATCAAATTGCTTGGGTTTCAAGGACAAACGAAGTATGTTTTTCACATTTAAAGAGATATTTACAATGCCCTCACCTGCTTTCTGTCAAATGAACTAGATATCATTTTATTAACAAAACAATTTTATTGAGTATGACCCTAAGACAGTTTCCTTATGCTTTACTTTCTGATGTAAAAAAGTTCCTCTGTATGTTAAAACATTTATAGAGCTATGAAGGAAGAATAATCACCCATAATCTCATTATTCTGAGATGTTTTAATATTTTAGTATATTTTTCTGAATTCATATTTAAGAATAAAAATTTGCATATTAATTTTATAAAATTGGTACATTACACATATAAACTTATGTCTCACTGTATAAACACTTTATTTTCATAAGTATTCTTTGAAACTGAGAATGTATTGACTGCATAGGTCTTATGCAGTCAATAAGAAGAAGACTGATACATGTCATGAAGTAAAAACGTGTTATTCATACCATTTTACTTTGTATGGAAGGGAGCATTGATAATTACTAGTAAAATGCATTCTTCCACAACTTTCCTCTCCTTCCCTTGGAACTCAGAGGCTTAAATGTTAGACAGGGTTTCAGTGGCGTTGACTAGATGTTCTTAGTGAGATGGGAAAATGTATTCTGTGGTTTCGCTCTCAAAAGGAAAGAGAAGTCAGGAAGATAAGAGAAGGCCAGTTTAATGTAGTGTGGATTTCTATCTTTTCTTTCATTCCTCTATCCATCAGCTCTGATGATTAAGATCATTAGTAGACTTCCATTCAACCCAGAAATGTTCAGGGTTATTTTTATGAAAGCTGGTGATAATGCTTGATGTCAAGGGTACCTGTTTAGGTTAACAGGGAGTCAAACGCAGCATGATAGGTGCTTTGGTGAGGGACTAGAGGTTTTGAAAGGTAAGCACTTGAGAATTTTGGCATATGACGGAAGGGCTTTGGGCAATGACTAACCATGCTGTAGTTAAGATCTTTGTCTTCGGTCCCAAGGATTTCTCTTTGGAACGAACATATTTATCTTCAAGTTTCCTCTATTTTCCCACAATGAGCTATCTCATTCTCTTTCACACTCTCCTCATGTTCCCATCTCTGACACCTATCATCTTGATTTTTCTACCTAATTTCTTTTAAGCACTTTTCTTCTTGCTCCCGAGCATTTTCTAAGTGTCAAAAAGCCTTCCTGTGGGTGGTTTCTGCCCCTACCTGTTTGGCAAAGGCTCCTGACTTTCCCAAGTTCTTTCTGCAATTGGCTCATGATCACACTGCTTACTGTGTTCCTTTCTGGCCTCACAACATACAACTTATTTACTTAAACAGATTAAAAGAACACAGCAATGTTTTCCAGACCTTGTGCCTGCATTTTAATCTCAACTCAGATTTATCATTTGTCTCTACCATATCCCAAAAATTTACCATTATGTTCAAGTTGAAAATTGTTCTGGTTTATCACATTTCGGGGGAAGATAAAAAATTAAAGAATTTACAAAGTGTCACTGGATGAATTAGCCCTACGGGTGGTATGGATTCTCAGTCTCAATTTTATATTTTGGCTAGAAAAAGAAGCATTTAGGGGTTCATTTTTCTGGCTTATAGTGAAGAGTTAGGAAGTATTATGCAGTATCTACTATATAACTATAATCAGAATATAAGAATAACTCACTTTGCAAAAATGGTTGCATGTTTAATATATTCTTCCTTGGAGAATTGTTCTTCACTAGAAACTGTGTTGCAAGAAACAGTTATGTACAGTGTCGTCTGGGGATAAGAGTCTGTTGAGCAAGACTCAGTTTACTTCATATCCCGTTTAAGAAGCTGTAGTCTGTCTCATTAAAATGCTTTCTAACGACTGAACAGTGGATTTTTTTTTCCATACAATATTTTCAGAAAGCTTATTGTTATTTGGAAATTTACTGTAAGGGAATTGCTGATGTGGATTAGCTAAATAGAAACTATTTCTGGTTTCTGGAAAAGAAATTAACAAACATTAGAAAAAACCCCAAAGCAAACAAGAAACTTGCCTCAATCCACACTCAGTTCTAGCTATTTTCTTTGACTGTTTCTATTTATTTTACCAGAATACATTAATCAAATTTTTATTGAGTGGCTGCTATGATCAGACACTGTGCTAGAAGCTGGAAAAAAAAATAAGATAAATAGATTCCTTATGCAAAAATCAAAAGATTTATATTTATATATGTTTACTTGGTGTCCTGGTGCTACCACTTCAGCCTTTTATTTTTTGTTAATTGCATTTTCATTACTCTACATGCTGGCTTCCACTAATCAAAGAACTCATAATGTGACTTGGTGGATTATTTGTAAATGTTCTTGGCCAGTCTGCAAAGATAACATGAAAGAAAATAAATTTCCCTTTGGAAAATTCATCTATCTTATACTAATAAGATAAACTGGTCTCCTATGCTTGGACAAAAAGTATTTTTAAAAAAGCAATCTAAGGTAATTTCTTGTGAAAATAAGTTGCCTTAGGTAGTGCAGAAAAAAATAAGCACCATATATGAAATAATAATGTAGAACAAAGGATAATATATGGTGATTTTCTAATAATGAATTTAAGGATTATTGTATAAAATAAAGTAACATATTAAATACAAGGCTGAAGTTGTTATGATGTGCTGCATAAATAAAGTCCTGTATCCTTGCATAAGGACCTTATACTTTTGTGAGTTAGTTAAGTGACATCAAAGACTGAGGTTTAAGAACTAAGCTCTATGCACAAAAAATAAAATTTAAATTGAGTTCGCCTTCTCATATCTACCTCAAGCCCAAATTATGAAATTATGCTATGTTCATGATGTTAGTCCTTCAGTCAGTCAGTCAGTTGGTCTTTTGATTATATCACTCTGATTTCTATACAGTTTTAAAAAATAAATGATAAACTTATCCAGAGAATAATTTGGACTTCAATTTGTCATTTGGACATTTGTGCCAAATAATCAAAAATACAATCTAGCCCCTACTGGGTTAGATTGACTTATATATATAATCCAAACATTATATGGGAGATGAAGAAACGTCCCTATTTTTAAAAGAAACATTTAATACTCAGAGACTTCCCCCATTGCAAAGGTCTTTTATAGTATTTACAGAAAATAGGCAATTCTAAGCAAAAAGCAGTCTCATGTGTTCCTTTTTCACAGGCTTTCTGTTTATCATCTTATTTTAGCAAGTTCTTGAAATATAACTCCCTATATTTATATTGCATATTATAATTTTTCAAACTACTTTTACATCTCATCGAATACACTCCTCATGACAGTAGCAACAGTGGAATAGGCCAATGCTCTTCCAAATTTGCATGGCAAGTATTTGATACGGTGAGTTGTAGAGCTTAGTCACCTTAACTCCAAGCTTGGGGTCCCTCAAATGATTATACATTGTTTTGTTTTAATTCTGCACTTTTTTTTCTAGAGGGACAAGACAAAAGGAAGAACTGATAGACTTTTGTTACTGAACTAAATTGGTATTGCCTATCTATGTACAATGGAAAAACCAAACACCAAAGCACCAGTTTTTATAGAGAGAAAAGTGTATCGCAAGGCTGATGAACAAGGAGACAGGAGTCTAGCTCAAATCTGTCTTCCTGTGCAGGGGGTCAGGCAGGTTTTATGGGCATAGGATAATAAGGTGTGATCTGATTGGATCTTGCCATGGGGTGATGACAGGGCCCCATCTGATTGGATCATGGATCATGTCATAAAGTGTCCGCTTCTTAATTCGATCCTCAGTTCCTTGGTCCAAGCACTTAAGTCCTGCCTGTGGTTGCACACGTGGTTCATCTGGGCATGCTCAGGTTACATAACTAGCAATCTGGGGTCCATGGCAACTGAAAAACAACTCACCATTTTATAATACAAAGTTGAACCAGATTGGGCTGGTTCTATGGTTACTCTTTGTGGAATGTACCACCAAAACATAGTCCTACATAAAATTTCCTTTCCTAACCTAAAAATCCAAACTCTTTCAGTACCTTAAAATAGCTCAAAACATCTGAGACAAAGTTTTAAAATAACTGAAGAAATATTCCACTGGACTATAGGATTCTCCTGGCTCAAAAACCTGTATAAAAGTTTTATTCAGAAACACTTGAGGTGACATTCAGAAAGTTATGAGGAAGACAAAAATAATTACTTTATCAATCCCTTCTCACCCTGTTTCATTGGAAATGACCAGAATATTTACGCACTATTGCTGTTACATCCCCTTTCTCCCGCTACCCCCCTCCCCCCACGACACACACACACTAATACGACTGTCGTCTAGAGTCGAGAATTGGTATGTACCCATGTGGAGATCTGGGAATAATACCAGTAGAACCTGAAGGAGGAAGAGAATTAACACTTGTGAGTAATCACAATTTGATAATCACATGAGTGTTCCCAATGTTTGTCTTTTTCCCGGTCTCTGCTGTTTTTCTCTCTTTTCTCTCTCTCCCCTGCCTAAGTAGATGGAGGAGGCAAAGGAGATTTCAAGGATGTAGAATTACTGGGAGATTGTAAATAAGTTTGTAAAGAGGCATGGCTGTCTCATCTTGGCCTCTTTCTAACCCTAACGCAGAGCCCATTCACATCACCTGGGCTGAGCTGCAACTGGGGCTAGGGCTAGGGCTGGGGCACTTGAGCGGATGGATGGGTGTCAGGGGCTCTAGGCTCAGTAAGTGGCTGGACAGGAAACATAGAGCAATCTCCTGTTTTCACTGGCCCACAGCTTGAAGCTTAGCACTACAGAGTACCAGAGAATGCTGGGATAAGAAATTGAAACAGAGAATGCTGACAGGACTCCAGTGCAGAGATCTGTAGATCCTCAGGAAAAAGATCAATATTGGCCCAACTTGAATAAGCCTGTTTTCTCTAGCATTCCAGCAGCTGAAAAGGACCTGACAAGGTGGCATGATGCCTCTCTACTCCCAAAGCTGGTAGGGAAGACAGAGACCAGGAAGCAGAGAGGCTTTTTCTTGCTCCCTGAGAGCAAAAGATGAAGAGATCACCAAAGCCAGGGAGGAAGAGAGAGGGCTTTACCCTCCCCTTCCTCTTCCCTTTCTTGTTGCTGTCTGTTCTCTATTTCCCCACTGCATTCCTAGACCTAGATCTGTCCTGAGAGAAGCAGAGAAGAGACCTGGGAGGAATGCTTTGAGTGCAGGTGCATAATTATTACATTGACTCCAGACTCTGACTTCTGTGGTAGGTTTGCTTGTTCCAAATTTATATATGTGGGCTGGGCACGTGACTCACACTTGAAATCCCAGCACTTTGGGAGGCGGAGGCGAGAGAATTGCCTCATCCAAGGAGTTCAAGACCAGCCTGGCCAACATGGTGTGATCTGTCTCTACAGTAAAAAATACATATATATTAAAAAAATTAGCCAGGCATAGTGACATACATTATAGTTCCAGCTACTTGAAAGGCTGAGGTGGAAGGATGGCCTGATTCCAGCAGGTTAAGACTGCAGTGGCTGTGAGAATGCCACTACATTCCACCCTGGGAAACATAGTGAAACTCTGATTTAAAAAAAAAATTATATATGTGGAAATGGATTCAGGGAGGTAAGGGAATCTGCCATCACCACGAAGTTCAGAAACTTGGTTCCTAGTAAGTGAATTTTTCCGTATAAGGGAAATAGAATTTCTCATTCTTGTAAAAGGGGGTTGCTGGAGAGAATGAAAAAGGATTCTAGCACAAGTTAGTGGAGAGGGAAGGAGAAAGATGGAAAATTCTGAATCTTGTAGTGGGAGGGAGAGGCAAGGGGTTTACTCTTGTCATTAACCATGTCTAAATTGCTTTTCTTTTTCTGAGTTGGAGTCTCACTCCATGGCCCATGCTGCAGTGCAATGGCACACTCATGGCCAACCCATCATCGACCTGCTGGGCTCTGGGGATCCTTCCACCTCAGCCTTCCGAGTAGCTGGAACTACAGGCACACGCTACCACGCCCGTCTAATTTTTGATTTATTGTAGTGAGGAGGTCTCGCCAAGTTGCCTGGTCTGGTCTTGAACCCACGAGCTCAGGCAATCCACTCACCTTGGCCTCCCAAAGTGCTGGGATTACAGGCTGAACCACTGAACCCAGCCTAAACTGCTTTTTTGCATGTGTTGTGTAGGTATGTATTTTGGAATTTATCCAGGTTTATTATCTCCCTCCATTAGACTAGAAGCATCTTGAGGATCCATAATCCTCTTACCCTCTAACACACTGCACAATTTTGGAAGAAGGAGTTTTGAACTTGAGAACTATCTATCAATTTATTCTCCCAGTACTCTTGGTACATATGGGAAGAGACAGATAAAGTGGCAGGCATTAGGATTTCCAAATTGCTGATCTAGGCAAAGTTTGTCATTTTTGCTTTTCAGAATATAGTGGGCAGGAAATGTTTCTTAATTTGGGTAGAGGGACAGTTGTGATAGTACTTTTGCCCCATTTAAAAATTAGCCCCCAGTTACTCGGAAGGCTGAGGCAGAAGGATCTCCTGAGCCCAGCAGATCGAGGCTATGGTATCCGTGAGCATGCCACTGCACTCCAACCTGGGTGACAGAGTGAGACTCCAACTCAAAAATAAATAAATGAATAAAAATTAGCCCAACTATCAGATATACTGAGATAAAATGAACTGTTTTAGAGAGGAATTAGATAGAGATGATGTCCCCAAGATAATGTGACATTTATCTTTTAATGTTAAATTAGAATAAGTTTAAAACTAATGTTAGAATAATGTTACTTCTCTGCTCCTTCCAATATCCATTCAATAGAGGAGAACAGAATAAAGTTACATCTGGTTCACCGTGATTTGGTTTTAACCCTCCATAACGCTTCAACAGTAAGTATGACGGTCAATGTTAATGGTGGAGAGACTATTTAGAACTACAGTTTCTTGTCTTGTGTTTGGCCTTAGTGACATGGTGAGTTGTCTTTTTGATCATCTTTTACATGCACCTGATAGCTTTCTGGTTACACTGTAAGCAATCTGAGTGTAATTCTTGTACCATTTCTCTGTACCTCACAGTAATGTTCATATGGTAAGTGCCCAATGTAACCACAATGCAATCATCAAAACCAGGGCATTAACAATGACACGTTACTACCCTCTAATATTCAAATCCCATTTAAGTTTTTCTAATGGTCTCAATAATGTTCTTTATATAAGAAAAGTATGACTTATTAAGGACATTCATGATCTGACTTTTGTTAATCTTTTTATCTACTTCTGTCTTGATTTTTATTCTATGTGAAAACTAAACACTCAACACAAAATAAATTGCCGCTTCTAACCAGGTGTTAGTTTTAAAATAGAGGGTGTATACAATATGTTTAACCAGGCACACCCTTAAAAATTAGCACTATTTATGTTTGCAATGAACAAACAGGGTTGAGTCATCATACGTTAAAAAAAAATCAGTAATACAGTGCAAACAATCTTCAGGATGTACTTTTCTCAGGAAGCTTCAATTTTGAGGCTATGTGTCTACTCATGAGAGTATCACAGTGCTGACTGGAGAATTTGTCAGGCTCAAGAATAGATTGCTTCAACCAGCTGTCAGGCATCTGCACACTGATTGTCCAGGGTGGCCACTGCCTGGAGAAGGAATAAGAGTGAGTGATGGCAGGCAGCCATGGGATCTGTCTTTCACCTTGCTTCTTCCCTCTCCTGCAGGATATATGGGGGCTTGTGTCCTTGTCACTAGAAAGCATTGAATTGTGTTAAGATGTCTACCTGTGTATAAAGTGAGAGACTGAACACAGGCTGCCCCAAAGTGCAGAAGGTTGATGGACACATAATGGGGTGCTATTACTGGCTTAGAGGGTCCATGCATGGCAGCAAGGTGGAACTTGGATGGAGTATGGGGCAGCGTGACAGTTTATGTAAATCTCTCTGCCTCAGAACAGTGGAGATGACAGAAGAGAGAACAATGTATTTTTCCATTTTAGCTTTGAAAAACTAACAATAGCATCTAGACAGACTGATTCAAGTCCAATTTTTAAAATTATTCAACCAGATTTCTTTTCAAACTATCTTACTAAGAGAGAAAAACCTTTGATGGAAATATATGTTTTGTCTTCATTGGATTATTTGTATGACAACTGCCCTTATTCCCATTTTTTTCCCCTCTAAGTACTTCTGTTATTTCAGGAAATATGCTCTACACTGGGCATCCAAGAATTTTAAAAAAATCCTTGTGCCCAAGGGTTCAAAGATCTTGTCATATGCCGAGGAGACAGGGCAGCATCTCATACAGCAGTAGAAGAATGTGCATATGTGGCTCAGAGATGGGGTTTATTTATAGTTTACCAACAGTAATATTTTCAATTTTACATTTCAGGAAAATTTTTCTTTCGTTCATCAAATTTAGTTTGTCAAAGTAAAAGGAGTATATGTGCACTTATTTGTACTCTTAGAACCTAATGTTTCCTAAATTTGGATGAGGGCATACCTACTTAAATACTTGGGAAGAGTAAGACTTCTCTTTGTAATGTGTGTGTGTTGTTACCTGTGTAGTGAGAAAGCAGGATTGCTGCACAGTCATTCTTCAGAGTGTGATGAGGGGATGCCTGACCCATCTGGGAACGGGATGAACAACAGGCTTTGTACCTTTCTGGCAAACTGCAATGAAACCTGCCCTCACAAGCCACTGAACATGTGGCCACAGGTATATTGGAGCTGGGATAGTATGAGGAGTAAAGTCTCAGGATAAAGAAGATGAGAAATTAGTAGACAGAAGTTGGTTTTCTAGAGGAAAATAAGGTGCTGTTATGCTGTTATCAGAAGAAGGTGAAATGGAAGTGAGCTCTAGAGTTAAACTCCATGAGTTCAGATCCTGCTTTCTTACAAGCTGACCCCTTGGGCGAATTTCTTGAGCCTTCTGAACCTCAACGTACTTATGTGAAAAATATGGCAGTTAGTTGGTATATTAAAATCTTCCATGTAAGTCCCTTAGCTCGGTGTCTTTTTGCTAGATGATGAGGGATAAGATGGGAAGGTTAATAGAGAATATGGTAAGGAAGAACATGATGATAATAATGGAAATGTGGTCCTTTGTAAGGAATTCACATGGTAGATGAGGTAGCTACCAGTAGTCACTGGTCTCCCAAAATGTATAAAGAGGTAATTACAGTGCAATAAAATGAGTGCTGCTGTAGGATAAATAGTGTTCTGAGAACTCATAGAAGGGGTCTTGAGTCTACACTTGGGAGATCAGGGTAGACTTCCTTGAAGAAGAGATATCTAAACAGAAGTTTTAATTTCAGACAAGTTAGTGTGATCCAACTAAAAAGGAGAAGAGTGTAGGGTGAGAGAGGACAAAAGAGCATATGAGAAGACAGAGGAGTGGAGAGCATAGTGATCTGAAGTCTCAAGGAGCTAGAAGACATTCTGGAAGACTGGAGTAGGAAAGTGCAAGAAAGGAAGTTACAAGAAATGAGCTTGATGCATGTAGGAGCAAGGACTATAGTTCATGGTATGGACTTGCTACTATATTCTAGCAGGCCTGGGGAGCTCCTATGAGTTTTTAAGCAAATGAGAAATGACAAAATTCACATTTTTAAAAGCTTCCTCTGTTGGCAATGTGGAGAATGACTAGAAAAGAATGAACCTGGGAGCAGATGCAGCTGGACTGTTGCAGTAATGCAAGGAGGAGATGAGGGTGGTTTGAACCAGAAAGCAATATTCCCTATGGAAAAATGAGATGAATGTGAGCAATATTTGGTAGGTAGAATGAATGGCACTTCACAATAGATTATATGTATAGGGAAAAGAAAGTTTAGGATGAGACAATTTTAGGATGAGACAAGGTTAGGATGAGATTCTGGTTTTTACAATGGAGTACAAGACTTGATCTATTAAAATGCTTTTAGCTATAAGTAGTAGGAAATCCTAGGTCAGTGATTTAAACTAGTGGTTCTCAAAGTGTGTTCTTTTGCTGAGCAGCACCAGCATCACCTGGAAGCAAGTTAGACATACAATGTCTTGGACTCAACTCTACAGCTGTTAAATCAAGAGTCTGGGAGTAGAGCTGAGTAAGCTCTATTTTGGAAGCCTTTTAGGTAAATCTAATGCATGCTAAGTTTGAGAGTCATTGACTTGAGCCACCATTCAAAAGAAGAGGAGCCTGAGGAATGGAACTCTAGTTCTGCTTCTTCACCATTCTTTGAATTCATTTGCCATATCATGCTTTTTTTGTAGGCAAACTACTGCTGAAGAGGCCTGCAACTGTTTCAGGTGTCAATCCAAGCCCCAAAATATTCAAAGGTGCAGATTCTTCCTGTATCTTTTACTAAGTTTGAGGGACCTTTTCCCAGAAGCTCTTCTGCTCATGTCTCATTCTCCAGAATTGTATCACATGCCCATATAAACCCATTTACTGGCAAGAGAAATAATTTTAACATTATTGGTTTAAAATACCTTCAGCCAACCAGGGCACACATCAAGCAGAGGGCTCAGAGATCATCTATAGGAGGGTAGAAAGCTGTACAAATTTGTTGTTTGTTTTTAGGAAGGAGAAAAGTTCAGGCATGAATTTTGGGTAGGCATCCATACATTTGCTATTGCTATGGTAGCAGTCACTGGGAGAATACACAAAGAGAAGCAGAAGTTACACAAATAATAATGAGTTCAATTTTAGAGGTATTGCATTTTGGACCTGTCAGACATACAAATAATGATATTCAGAAGGCGGTTGGTTGTGGAGTTATGAAGCTCTAAAGAAAATTCTTAGTTGAAGACTACACAGGAATCATAAAATTTGAAAAAGCAATTGTGGCCAAGGAAGTGGATAAAAATCACCCATGAAGAGTGTATATGTAGTGAAAAAAAGAGAGTCACTAGATGATCTATGATGAGAATCAGCATTTGAGGGAAGGTATATGAAGTAGGCCCAAGGAGGAGCCTCAGAAGCATGGCCCAGAGAAACAGAAGAAAAAATGATTTATGGAAAACTATTTTATAAGACAAGAGTGATCAACTATTTCACATGCTACAGAAATTTCCAATAAGATAAGGACTGAAAATTGTGAATTGTTTCAGGGGAATATTTGGATGGAATCAATATTTCGGTGACTAGATACTGAGAAATGAAGACACCAAGACATACAGCTCTCTACTGACATAGGACTGGGGGGAAATGAACTTTTAAAAATGAGTAGTCTCAAATATATATTTAGGAGGAGCTAGGATGTAGTCTCAAAATTATATTCAGACAGGACAAAGCCAGTGTATGGTAGAAAAACATCTTTCAATTAATTAGGAAGACTTTATGTTTGAAAAATCTTTTGAATAAGTAGAGGGAAGAGTTGAGACATTTGTTTCCCAGCAGAGAGCTAGAATGAAATGGAATGAGGAGAGGAGTACTCCATGAGTAAAAGAAGGGTGAAGAGGAAAGGGTGATACTGAAATTTTAGAACTCTAGGAGCATATTGTTAAAAGCTAATAGAAGACAATAAAATATTTATTTGTAGAAAGTATTGCAAATGCAATTAGAAGTCAGAGAGATTAAGGATTAACCCATTATCTTAATAGACAATCAAATGCTTAAAGGGGACATTAGCTTTTGAAAGACTGGTCAGTTTAGATGACACTGGTAATCCTCTAAGTACTATCTAGTGTTGACTAGATTTTACTATGATGACTTCTTCGCAGGAAGGGCTTGGCTTTGCATATACTTCTAAATTGTCCTCTATAATGATTCATAATCATTAACTAAATGTCCTTATTGTTTGTGCCCCCAAAGTCACCAAATTAAAATAGCCTTTCAAGTGTTGAATGATCCAACTCAATAAATACTTAGTCTACTTCATTTTATGACATTCTCTTTATTTTACTTAGAATTCTGTTTGCCCCAGAGTAGTCCAATTTATTGAATCTACCTCTTTAATTCCTGTGAGGGCAAATGTAAAAAGTATGATTTAAAAAATTCATAAGTCAGAGAAGACCAAATTAAAAAATGAAACTACTTGATAAATGCAAAGATCACAATACAATAATTTACAAATCAACTTTTTTCACTCTAGCGTTTTCTGAGTTTGCTTTTGTCTTGACATAGTATACCGTCAAATTTAGATGTGTCTGTGTTTTTCCATTATGAATTCATTCTCTGTGTAGTAAAGAATTATTTTTTTTGTAGTGTCAGCAAATACTAGTACAGTCACAAAAATATGTTTCTTCTATCATCAATCATCCTCAATGAGAATTTAAGTACAAAGTGAGTTTAATATTCTTGTGCAGACTATTTCTAATAAAGAGCCTTTGGTTTCATTTTGATACATTGACTTTATAAGTAGAATTTACAATTAATTTATTATCTATATCTTACAGTTTGTTGTCCTAATTTTAAAAATTGTGATTTGTTCTTTTAGATCTTGGAGCTACCATTGAACAGTATTTCTCTCAAGTAGTAACCCAAGTACATGTATGCTCATATTTAATTATTCTTCATATTTGCAGTTTTTTCTGTGACATTACCTAAAGTAGTGTGTCATAGTTGAAATGTCAAAATGCCTGATTTGTTTTTAGTAGTTTTTTCCACTCTTAGTATGCAAAACTGAGTTGTCATAAAATTGGCGTCAATACTGGCTGTGCTTTATTAGTTCAATTTTGGTAATGTTCATTAATTATTAATAGTAATATAGTAAAAATGTCATCCAAAAAAGTGTCAAATAAAAGCAACAACAACAACAAAACCTGGCAAATTGTCGAATAAACATTTTCAGAAATCTTGAAATTAGTCAAAATCTTGTGTAACCCAGGACTTATTTATTTAAGAAAAACTGCTAGATGTTGGTAAGAACAGCAGGCTTTGTGGCATTTTAACTTACCTTAGTCTCACTTCCTACTTCTCAGATCACATACCTGGGTTTTTATCCCAGGTATGTGTCAGTGTTTTAACATTTGAAAATCAATCAATGTAATATACTATATTAAGAGAATAAAGAAGAAACAACATGATTATCTCAATAAACAAAAACCAAACCAAAACAAAAATAAACATTTGACAAAATCTTACATTGTTTTAAGATAAGTTACTAAAGAAGCTTAATTAAGGACTTTACGAAAAACCTATAGCTAATATCACAGCCAAGGTAAAAGTCTAAGTGCTTTTCCTCAAAGATGAAGACCAAGATAAGAATGTGTTGTGGTGGTTAATATTATGCATCAACTTTACTGGGCCTCAGGGTGCCCATATATTTGGTTAAACATTATACTGGGTATATCTATGAGTATGTCTCCAGATGAGATTGATACCTGAATAAGTTGACCCACTAAAACAGTTTGCCCTTTCTGGTGTGGGTGAACCTCATTCAATAAATTGGAAATCTGAATAGAACAAAAAATAGAGTAAGAAAGAATTTGCTCTCTCTGCCTGTTTTCTGCTGGGACATTGACCTTCTTCTGCACCTGGACAGGAACTTACACAATTGGCTCTCCTGACTCTTAGGCCTTCAGACTTAGACTAGAACTTGTTCTCCTGGTTCTCAGGACTTCGTACTAGGACTGGAACAATAGCACTGGCTTTCTTGGGTCTTTGCCTTGCAGACAGCAGATCATGGAACTTTTCATCCTCCAAAATCCCATGAAGTTCTTCCTTTAATAAATCTCTTTTTCTCTCCATTCTCTCTCTCTCTCTCTCTCTCTCTCTCTGTCTGTCTCTCTAGATAGGTGAATGGATAGCTGGAAGATAGATAGATACATAGATAGATACATAGATAGATACATAGATGATAGATAGATCGATCAATCCTGTGTTGGTCTGGTCCTCTAAGAAGCCTGACTAATACAAGTTCTTTTCACTCCTCTGCTTGTATCACATTTACTCTTATCCCATTGGCCAGAGCAAGGCACACAGTCAGTGCCAGAGTAATTGTAGAAAGTGATTCTCCATGGGTGCAGGGAGGCAAATAGTTCAGTCATCTTGCAAACAATTTACTGAATTGGGCAAACTTTGCCTCTCTGTTCTACATGTAAATCCCATAGTTTCTGAATGACTCTCCATGGATGGTAGCCATCTCTCATGTTGGTTGTTTGCCTGGAAACTAGGTGAATAATTTGAGTTCATCTTCTATATTCCTCAAAGCATTTTAAAGCACAGTTTCCCAAAACATATTAAATTGCAGACTTATTAGAAACCTTTTTGGGGGGTAATTAGAAATGAATGAAGATGTACTTAATTATGAAATGTGTCTGACAATGACCTGAGTTTCCAAAATGGTAAACTTGGATGTTTCTAGCACCTAGGTTGCTTATGTTTCAGATTTACAGATTCTGTTAGGTATCACAGATATATAAGTAATACAGCACAAAATAACAATAGCAGTAGCAGTGACAATGGCTATCATAAATTGAATTATTTTTGTGTTTCAGGTACTATTCTAAATGTTTTAATTGAATTAATTAATTCAATTCATACAAAACCCCATGAGGTTAACCCTATTATTTTCTCTTTTGAGTTTTGGAAATGGAGGCACAAAAAGTTATGTCAAAAGAATGAAGTGGAAAGGATTTAGTAGCTTTTATTCTTAAAGATGCAGTGAGATAATTTTTTTGCTTGGTACTGTAGTCTTGTCCTAAAATCACCCCACGGAGTTTGGGTGTGAAGTTAAATAAATACCCACTGGATGATGCTCCCAGGTTTATGCACCATCTTTGGACTCAGCTTGTGCTCTTTTCTAGTGTGGTCTCCTCACACCTAGAGCTTCCTCTTTGCAATATTTTATTTTCTAGAAAATAGACCTGCCTGTTCTTAAACTCAGAAGGTGTAGGTACATTCCAGTTTGAGGAAAAAAAAAAATCCTGTTCAAGCTGAGACTGGGAAAAAACCTACCCCATGCCAAAACTGTCATCATGATGGGACTTTCAACAGGAACACACAAAGGAAAGATTAGTGGCCCAAAATGTCAGGAGTGGTAGAATCTCCTAATGTGGAAGAGTCTTATCAGTTTGAAGATGTGTCTCATTACTGTATGTTTTATTAGATAATCAGATAAAGATTTGACATATTTCTGAAATGAGAATGTAATAGGGTGAACTACCTTCACACTGAGTCTCATTTGCCATTGTTTAAATGTTTATGCCATTCGAAAAAGAATATCGGCCCTTATCTTTTTACTCACATCGTTTCTTGAATTCGTGGATGATTTTAAACTTAAAATTTTATAGAAAACTATTATAAACTAAATTTAGAAATAACCCATTATGTTTCAATTTATAAAACATTTATGTTTCAATTTATAAAATGTATTCTGATCTTATTAAAATGGAACTAATGTAAAACAATTCTGTACAGAGTTCCATTCTAAAGAAAATAAAGTTTTAAGGAATCCTATAGCTGAAACTAAATATTTTCAGAGTATCTCATTATGATATATTACATCTTCCCAGCTTTAATAAAAGTTCTATTAAGATGACTTTAATAAGTATAGATAATTGCATACTATTATTGCAGAGAAAAATCATTAGAAATACATCAATGAAACTGCAGTTAAAACATAAAATGGAGGAAGTCCATTTCTGTAATATATAAATTCTAAAATGCTATTCTGAAAAGATCAGAGTCAAGATTCATCTATATAAAGATCCCATGCTTCTTCCAAATAGAAAATATGGCATTGTGTTTTAGTGTTCATATACAGAAAGGGTAATTAAAATAAGTGAAAAAATTGAAATATTTACATATTACTGACTTGGTATAATACTGTATACCTGAATTTATTTTATTTTATTTTATTTCATAGATGTGGGGCACAAGTGAGGATTAATTACATAAGTAGGCTGCATGCAGGTATGTTTGGGCTTCTAACTTGTCCTCATTCCCCCTGGTAGTGAACAAAGTACCCCTTGTATTGTCTCATGCCACCCACCTTTCTCTCACCCTCCCTCCCTTAGCAGTGCCCAGTTACTGCCAGTCCCTCCCTTGTGCTAATGTGACTAATGTTCAGGGCCCACTTAAGAGTGAGAACATGCAAAATTTAGTTCTTTTGTTTCCGTGATAGTTCACTCAGTATTATGTCTCCAGCTCCATCCTAGTAGAAAATATGACTTTGTGTTTTAGTGTCCACATGCATTCAGGAGAATTAAAATAATTTTTAAAAAATTAAATATTTACATATATTGACTGTATTCCTGAATTTCGTTTTTCCTAGTAAGAAAAGAGAACTCAAAGGCCAGAATAAGTGAAGAGTGATATAACAGTTTTATAAAACCAAGTAACAACTATGTTTCTACAAGCAACGCAAAGCGTGTTGCGTCAGTTTGCTTTAAAGTAGGGCAAGAAAGAGGGAAGGTGACAGAGATTCAGGTGGCACTAGTGGGCCAGGCAGGCATTTTTTCTAAGTCAAGGAAAACTGCAGAGAGAAAGCAAGGGGTCTGTGAGGGAAAGGTAGTAAGGAAAATGGAAGATATAGAAGGAAAAGGGAAAGGGGAGAGAGAGGCGACAAGGAGATTGACCCATAAATACACAGGTAGAAAAGGAGGAAGACCAGTCAGGGAGATAGAGGAAAAATAGTTGACAAAAGAAGGAATGATATCTGGTGAAAGGTATGGAGGTAAGGCCTATAGCCAGAAGTAAACAGTTCAATTTTGCTCTGTGGGAGAGCTAGTCTTAGGACTACGTTGATAAAGGAATTGTCAGATATGCATATGTTTTTATTGACCCAAAGAAAGAAACAGGCAAAATTAACATAGAGGTTGAGGACTATAGCCCTGGAACACTGTGAAGTGCTCCATTTGGCTTTTGATATGAGCAAGTTGTTTGGCAGAAATTCCCATTGGATTTCAGAAGTAGCATTGATTCCTGACTGGCTATATATTGTTAAACCATAGGGTGTGAGTTATCTTGCCAGCATAGGACATCTTATGGTTACTTGGCATCAGTTAGTTTAGAACACATATAGCTCACATAGTGACTTCAAGAGGTAATTATTTAGCTCAAGGGAGAAGTGAGGCATGACTGTGTTCACATTTTAATACCCCTCTAGACCCAACACGTTAAGGGGTTCACATTCCTCATATAAAAATTTTCTTTTCTTTTTTTTTTTCAATTTCAGTAGGTCTCAGGTCAAATGCTATCTTCTCAGAGACCTTTTCAGACTACCTAACTAAAGCTGTATTCCCAGTCACACTTGTTTATTTTATCTTCTTCAGAGCACCTGTTATTTCCTGAGGTGATCTCATTTGCCCATATACATGTCTGTCTTTTTTTATCTTTTTTCCAGAACGTAAGCGCTTATATTGAGGTTGGGGCCGTTGCCTGTTTTCCACCGTGTCTCCAATGTCTAGGAAATAAAGTGTTTATTGAGTACCTACTACATGCCTAGAAAAGCTTTCTGGCATGCAGTAGTGCTCAACATACATCTGATGACTATAGAGTAAGAGAACATGTATATATTTACTTTTATCATGACCTCAGAACAGTATACCTTAAACACAATCATATGTGCATTATCTGGAAAATTTCTCCTTCTTATAGAGGCCTTCAAAATTCACTTGTGCTTAAATTATCTTCTGAGGCTACAAACTACCCACAGTTAAAGCTCTTTCACTAAATCTCAACGTAGTATTCTTGCTTCTGTTCAGTATCAGTCATTTGTAGTAGATTTGACTCATTCTTTTACTAGCTTCCTGAGTACTTACTAGCCTAAAATTATATGAAGACACAAAGGAGTAGGAAGGAGATTGATTTCCTAAAGAACTAGGACATTTATAAGACATAAAATTATAGTAGCTAGGATTTATACAGGGGAATAGGACATGAGTGGGAAAATAGCAAAGTGTCTCTTTGGGGAAATAATTAATAGAACATTATTCACTACTACATCTTAGAAGGAGTTTATTCGTATATTCCTTCAAGCCCAATACCTCTGGCCTATCAGTTATCATGCTACCCTCCAGCCAATGAATGACCTCAAGCAGTCTAGAACTTGACAGCCTGCAGATATCTTCTTGTGATAAAGCAGGGGCTCTTAGACTCTATAAAAGCAACAGCTGTTTTTCTGTAAACTTATTATATATAAGATATCTTTTTTAAAAAAGGAAATCCAAGTTTGCTTGACATTCCTTCTCAAAGAGATGAGTAGCTTTCTGTAAGTATATGTGTTTGTTTGAGGCTTAATGAAAATATCCTAGCCGGGCTCGGTGGTTCAGCCTGTAATCCCGCGCCTTGGGAGGCTGAGGTGAGTGGATTGCCTGAGCCGGCGGGTTCGAGACCCGCCTGGGCAAGAGAGACCTCATCTCTACAATAAATCAAAAAATAGCCGGGCGTGGTAGCGCGCGCCTGTAATTCCAGCTACTTGGAAGGCTGAGGCGGAAGGATCGCCGGAGCCCAGCAGGTCTAGGCTGCAGTGGCCGGGAGCGGCCACTGCACTCCAGTCTGGGCGACAGAGTGAGACTCCAACTCAAAAAAAAAAAAGAAAATATCCTACTTTTCAACGTCACCTTCAGTTTTTAATTTTTTCCAATTTTGGAGAGGTTTGTTCATTTCTGTAATGACTTGTTCATTCCTAACACCTCTCTGCTGAACAACAGCATGACATAAAAAAAAAGTGCCAGAAGAATAGGTTTTAAATGCATAAAAAATTTAAAAAGAAAGACACTGATGATTTGGCAGATTGGTGTCAAGTGGTCAGTGCCTGTATTAGAATCAAATCTATGACACTGAAGGTCTAAGTAGAGTATCACTTCACCTACCCCAAATATAGCCATCTGAAGGGTGAAACCTAGCAGATGTATAGAGCTTTTTTGGTTATAGTATTCAAAAATGAATTAAATCAATTAAAAATCAATTAAAACTGGGAATGCATACTTTGAAGAACTGAATACAGTTAACTTGGCTCGATATTGAACAAAATGCCTTAGTTAATAATGTTACTTTGACCTATAGTTACAAAAAAATGTTTTTGGAGAATGTTTTTGAGCCTCTATTTTTGAAGCTTGCACTTATAAGCCCATCTAGAACCATTGCAAAAGTAGGATCTAAGCTAGGCATGGTGTTGGTAGAGGAAAGAAGGATTTTAAAGTGTCTAGTCCTATGAAGCTCCAATAAACTTCCCTAGGAAAAGTCTTTTTTTTAAGTTGGAGTCTCACTTTGTTGCCCAAGCTGGAGTGCAGTGGCATGCTCATGGCCACTGCAGCCTTGACCTGCTGGGCTCAGGCGATCTTTCTGCCTCCACCTTCCAAGTAGCTGGAACTACAGGCATGCGCCACCACACCTGGCTAATTTTTTGATTTATTGTAGAGTTGAGGCCTCACCAATTTGCCCAGGCTGGTCTTGAACTGTAGGCTCAGGCAATCCTCTCACCTCAGCCTCCCAAAGTGCTGGGATTATTGGCATGAACCACCCTGCCCTGCCAGAAAAGTCTTTTGAAGGGCCTATATTTAGACAGCGGAATTTGGTCACATTGTCTGTAAGAGTTACTTTTAGGGTAAGTCTGGTATGGTTGTGAAACTTAAGGTATTAAGTGTATTGCTTGGTCTACCTCAGGGCTGACACCTTTCTGAGGTTGAAATGTAAAATAATCTGACCTCCCTTGGGCACTCAGAATAAAGGTAACCAGGGTCAAGTCAGATTTAAAGGACCTCTGGGGACCAGAATAATATGCCTTGGCCGAACTCAATCTAGACTTTCTGGATTTGTTATGGAGTCAAGTCAACTTCCAGAACTGAAAGTGAGGCAAGGTATAAACAGATACCATGAAGGTATAAACTACGTTGTCTTCTGTACCATGCTTTCTCTTCATTCTATGGCAATCTAGCATGTTGAATATTTTATAATCTAGTTTTTACATTTAGTTACAAAAAGAACCATCAGCTTAACAGTATGTTACCTCAATTTATCAAGTTCATGTGTCATTTTATAAAACCTACAATAGCAGTTGTCACAAGTACTATGGTTGAAAAAGTTTGAGTACCCACCACTTCCTTCTGTAAGTGACTTTTAGATCTATAAAAAGGCAACCCAACCCAACACAAAACCAAATCAAACATAGACTCAAACTTTCAGATATGTGAAGGTTTTATGACTTGTGAACTACTGAATATATTAAAAAACCACAATGTACATAAATTGACTCCACTTGTGTCTTCCACTTGTTCTCAGAATATACACCCTATAGAAATTTTGGCAGGGTGGAATTTAGACTAGGAGAAATTTTCAAGTTAGAGTTTCAGCCTGGACACAAGGTTAGTCCCCTTTACCAGTCACCAGGGAAAGGCTTTTCTTACCAGTGAACAAGGCAGGAGCATCAAACAGATCACCAAGTTACTATATCACTTTACACTTTACTAAGAAGAGAAAAAGGGAATACTCACACTCAATAAGATAATGACTCACATCCTCCACATGTAGGTTAAAGATGGCTCAGTGTACTATTACACAGCAGCACTTGGTGTTGAGAGAAGGCACACTGGGATTGAGAATAGTTGAGTTGTCTTCGAACCCTGGTTCTGTTATTAGCTTTGAGCTCTTGAGAAGTGGTAACATTTCTGTCTCTCTCTTTTTATCTGTATTTCCATCTGTCCCATTTAAGTCAAGAACCATGTTACTCTGTGTTTTAGAGTACTGTGAAAAAGCATAAAATTGTGAGTTATAATACACTCATATCAGATTCTAGAAATGCAGGACCTGAGAATTCTGAGAGAAAGATTCATGGCATGTGACCTAGAGTATGCAAAGGGAAAGAAGGATGAATGACAAGTTCATGTGCAAACAGCTCCTTCAAACACAGAATAACAAAGGGAGCCCAGCTGCCTATCTCTACCGTTTTTCTCATCTCCCTGCTCCATCTTCACCTTCTCACCCCCTAATGCATAGATCTTGTAAGACCTGAGTCAGCAAGGTGCATTTATGTTACAGTGTGAAAAGAGAGGGTCACTTCCTGGGTGTATATAGAAAACTGTTATGTAACTGCTTTAAAAACCTATGTCTTTTAGTTATCTCTGTTCTAGCTTAGATTTGTACCTTCACATTTTAAAAAGAAAAGAATATCTTTTAAAATCTACTACGCATGACATTGTTTGCTAAACAATTTACTTAAAAAAACTAAATTTGTAATTTCTGACTTCAGAAAGACAGGAGAGACTAAGTGATGTGAAATCTTATATCTATTGGAAAAAATAACCATATGTGGATTTGTGTTCCTAAGAAGTCAATGTAATTTGCGACTGACCTCTCACTTTTTTGACAGTTTTTCACTGGTTAAGAAGGGCAGCAGGCTGGGTGCGGTGGCTCAAGCCTGTAATCCCAGCACTTTGGGAGGCCGAGGTGAAGAGATTGCCTGAGCCCACGGGTTCGGAAACAACCTGGGCAACTTGGCGAGACCTCATCTCTACAATAAAAATAAAAAAAATTAGACGGGTGTGGTAGCGTGCACCTGTAGTTCCGGCTACTTGGAAGGCTGAAGCAGAAGGATCGCCTGGGCCCAGCAGGTTGATGCTAGGGTGGCCGTGAGCGTGCCACTGCACTCCAGCCTGCGTGACAGAGTGAGACTCCAATCCAAAAAAAAAAGGGCAACATATCCTTTGATCTATAGATCAAGGGATGATGAATAATATAATATTTTGAATATTAGGAACTGCTGATTGAGTATAGAAACTACTGAATAGTCAAAAGATTTCCTAGAAGGTGAAATGAAATCAGTGGTGAAGCTATTGAACATACCAGATCAAGTGCTTGGAGGATCTAACATTAAGTATAAGAATTAGACCAAGATTAGCACGAGTAGCAACTGAAAAGTAGTCACAGTAGTTACTAGGTATTTCTTCTAATTATCTACCAAATTAAAAAAAAAATTCTTAGTAATGCTAGTTAATGCTTATGTTTTTAGGTTTAATGTAATAGCTGTCTTTAACTCTTTTTTCTTTTTTAAGATACTTTTTAAATTTTAGGATAATTTAAGGTAGAACGGTGTTCCCATATACCCCATATCTATTTTTACTTATTATTGACATCATATATTCGTACATTTGTATGATACATTTGTTAAAATTAATGAACTAATAATAATTTTTATTTTAACTGAAGTCTGTAATTTATGGTGATTTCCTTAGCTTTTTGTCAAATGTCCTTTTTCTGTTTGAGATCCCAACCACAATACATATTACATTTAGTCTTAAGGCTCCTTAGACGCCTGTTGCTGTGACAGTTTCTCAGACTTCCTTTATTTCTGATGACCTTGACAGTATTGAGTACTGGTCAAGTGCTTTGTACAGTGCTTCTCAATTGGGATTTGTCGGATGTTTTCCACATTATTAGACTGGAGTTATGGAGTTTTAGAAGGAAGATCACACAGGTAAAGTGCCCTTTTCATCACATCATATCAATGGTACAAGCTATCAACATTATCAGTGTTGATGCTAACCTTGATCACCTGCCTGAGCTCATGTTTGTCATGAGTCTTCACTGTAAAATTATTCTTTTTTTTCTTCCTTTCCATACGTACTATTTGGAAGAAAGACACTGTGTGCATCCCCTACTTAGAGTGGAGTTATGCTCCTTAGTGCGTAGTATCTACACAAATTATTCAGAATTTTTCTATATGGAAGATGTCTGTTCTCTCCTATTTATTGATTTGTTAAATTATTTATCATTATGGACTCAGATTTTTTAAAACTTTGGATTATAATTCAATACTACTTTATTTTGTTGCACAGATTTTCTAGTGTTGTCCATTGGGAGTGCTTTTGGTTGGCTACCATTCCCTTTCCATAACCCATCATTGTGGTTTCTTTCTTTACTTCCTTTTTAAACAAAACAAAAAAACTACTTCCTAACTGGCTCCATAGTTCAGGGGTTAGAGCACTGGTCTTACAAAGCACTTCCTTACTTTCTAGTACTATAGGATGCTATAGACTCATATTAAATATTTTCTGCATTGGTTCTAGAATTAGTTTTTTTCTCAAAGGAGCCCTAATTCCTTTTATTGGAAATGGTACTAGAAAACAAGATCTGGGTGTCAGGTATGCTTGTTGGTACTGGGGTATTGTTTTTAGGTTCTCTCCACTAACAGGAAGGGAATATATGTTTGTACACTCACCCAGGCAGATACACATATCTACAATTGTTTCTCTTGGAATCATCTGTATCTATGCTAAACTAAATATGAGTTCATACTGATGTCTCCACCTCTAGTCCGTTACCATATGGTTCATCAGTCTATTCCTCTTGCCCACCTGTGATATCTCATTCCAGCAGTGAGAAACTTGCCTCTACCATTTAATTCCTATTCACTTAATTGTTCAATTCCAGTATATATATATAGTAGTATAAAAATCACTCATATTCCTGCGAAAAACAAATCTTTTCCTTTTTTTTGAGTTGGAGTCTCACTCTGTCACCCAGGTTGGCGTGCCATGGCACATTCATGGCCACCCCAGTGTTGACCTGCTGGGGTCCAGCGATCCTTTTGCCTCAGCCTTCCAAGTAGTCAGAACTACAGGCGCATGCTACCATACCCAGCTAATTTTTTATTTATTGTAGGGATGAAGTCTTGCCAAGTTGCCAGGGCTGGTCTTGAACACGCGGGGACAAACAAGCTTATCAACTAGAATCCAGAGCTTATGTACGATTTATTTTTTCTTTAGTTCTACAGAGTCCATTCATTTCCAATGTTACTTAGGTCATCTCCCCCCCTTCCCTTCAGTGAGGTTGTTTTCACACATTTTTAATACCGTTAAATTCATTTTATACCTTTGTAATACAGTTAACTTTGCCACCTTCTGCATTCCTTCCAGGAATACCCTAATTTCCAACATAGTTTTTATTTTTTAAATTTGTGAACAGTAACTTTCACTCCTTATCCTGGAAAGTTTGATGAGTTTTGACAAATACATGGTGTCATATATTCATCATAACAGTATCAAACTGAATAGTTTTGCCACCCTAAAAAATCCCCATACTTCATGACTTCAAATGTCAGCTGACACCTTCAAACCCCTGGAAACCACTGATCTTTTTACCATTGCTATAGCTGATTTTTCCAAAATGTCACATATAATTGGTACCCTTTTTTCTACACATAATTACTAGCTTATATTTACTAAGTATTCACCATGTGACTTTTCCTATGCTATGTGCTCTCCAGGTACTATCTCTTTTTGGTTCTCAGATAAACCATTTACTGGAGATACAATTATCTTTCTTAATTTACAGATGAGGAAACATAGAATTACTAAGTACTATTCCAAAAATTGCATACAGCTTATAAGAACACTTGTCAGTTTGAAATAAGGGCTATTGGGTTTCAGAACTTGTGTCCAACCAAAATGTTTTACTGCAAAATTTATACTCAGAATTGAGAAAAATAGAAAGAGGGTGCCTGCTTTAGAATGCTTCTTCACTGGGTTATATTTTGGTAGTGTAGTCCACAAAATAATGCATTACTTTTCAACCCTCCTTTTCAATGCCACACATGCATTACTTTGACAGGAAATATATGTTAACACTAAAAAGGAAGGAAGGAAGGAAGGAAGGAAGGAAGGAAGGAGGAAAAAAAGGAGAATGGAAGGAGAAAGCATATCAAGTCCAAGAACTAGCTCAATGACTCTGTTAGATTCTGCTTAAATTCATGCTTTACCCCAGAGAGTGCACAGTGGTGACATTCTGCTGGCTCAGAACAGCCCTTCTGCTCCACCAGCCCTGGAAAATATTTGTCCATAGGGGCACATTTGTTTATGACCTTTTCCCTAAAGGGGACTGCGGTGTTCAGCCTTAATGTATTATATTCACGTGGTCAGTTGAGCTAAGAACATAGTAAATGTTTAGAGTTTTAGTTCTGCATATTCTTTGGTAACGTGGCTATTAATACATATCCCACCTATGATTCATGGTCATGTTTGTCTTTTCAGAAAAACCTCAAATAAGACTCTTCCACCACGTTTCCCATCAAACCACTTAAAATTAGCCAGCAGATGAATTATTGATTGTTGTTAAAATAAAACAGTATTTTGATATTTGAGAATGTTTTAATGTGGGTTTAACCTATGAACTGATGGATAAACAATCCATCTGAGTATCTAGCTGTGTCTTGAAACCCCAGAATGCAAAATGTAAATGCTTACTAATGGATCGGGTGTCAGGTTTCTGGAAGAAAGAAACATTTTCTCCAGAAAAAAATATTAATTTTCTTTAGCAAATGATGGCAACATATTAAGAAACACAAAATGTTTTATTTGTATAAAATCATTTGCAAGTGTTTTCTGTGAGGCCATACGATCACATCTGGTAGTTCAATCATTTAGCTATTCTATCATGACCTGCACCACGGCTCTGCAGACACAGTGCCCAGAAACTGTGTTGGGAATTACCTTGTTCCTTAGCAAAAGGCTCTGATGTGTCATAAAGTTTCTTGAAGGCACTTGTATAGTTTTCTGGGGCTGCTGTCACAAATGCTACAAACTGGGTGGCTTAAACTACAGAAATTTGTTGTTTGGCATTCTAGAGGGTAGAAGGTCAAGATCAAGGTGTTCGCAGGGTTTATTCCCTCTGAGGATTGGGAGGGAGAATCTGTTCCACATCTCTGTCCTAGCTTCTGAGGTTTGCTGGCAATGTTTGGTGTTCCTTGCATCACTCTGATCTCTGTCTTCATTTCAATGTGGCCTTTTACTCTCTGTGCGTGTCTGTCTCTGAATTCAAATTTTCCCTTTTTATAAGTATACTAGTCATATTGGATAATGAGCAATCCTTATGATCTTGTTTTAACTTGTTACCTCTGTAGAAATCCTATTCCAAAAATATCTATTTGGGGGGACACAATTTAATCCATAACAGTGCCACTGAGGTTTATCTTAGCAATACAAAGCTAAAAGCCTGTACCGTGCCATATTTCTGTTTCTTTTTTTTTTCTTGGTTCTTCCCATTCACTCTCCTCTCAAACATCAAATTTCCTGGATGACTTTGGCATTCGGGATGAATTAGGAGAGAGTGAGGTTGAGATTTACATTAGGCAAGAAGCTGAGATAGTGTGAGCTAACTAGAAACTTGAAGAACACATGTTTTGGGGCAATTAATACTGAACCTGTTCTTTAACTCACATGAAAAAAACGTAGTCTCTGAAAACGTTCACTAAAACATATTGTAAAGAGGTCACAGTCTGGATTTGGACCAGCTTGGTAAGAACTCAAATCCACCAATTCTTTGGGCAGATTATTTAACATTTCTAAGTCTCAGTGCCCTGATTTTCAAAATGGAAATATTAATAGTAATATCCATTTCATAGGATTGTTTTGAGGATTAAATAGAGATAATCCACAGAAGGGGCTTAGGACAATGCCTATCACATAATTAGCACTCAATAAATGTTATTTTTCTATTATCATTGTTATTAATATTTTCTTTTTCTTTTTTTTTTTTGAGTTGGAGTCTCACTCTGTCACCCAGACTGGAGTCTCACTCTGTCACCCAGACTCGACCTGCTGGGTTCCGGCGATCCTTCCACCTCAGCCTTCCAAGTAGCTGGAACTACAGGCACGCACTACCACACCTGGCTAATTTTTTGTTTTATTGTAGAGATGAGGTCTCGCCAAGT
The DNA here is from genome assembly GCA_963574415.1 of Tarsius wallacei. Taxonomy (NCBI): domain Eukaryota; kingdom Metazoa; phylum Chordata; class Mammalia; order Primates; family Tarsiidae; genus Tarsius; species Tarsius wallacei. The sequence goes on along the minus strand of CAUYQG010076635.1, from coordinate 8,517 downwards.
TGCCCAGGCAGGTCTCGAACCTGTGGGCTCAGGCAATCCACTCACCTCAGCCTCCCAAGGTGCGGGATTACAGGCTGAGTCTTGTTATTTTTGTTACCTGAAGCAAGACCTGGGGTTTACTTTTAAGGAGATTGCATTTTATGAACTATGAGTCTCATATGGATATAAGATACTAGTCTCATTTCTCTCCTCAGTTATGTCTCTTTTCTCTTTATTTTCTCTCCTGACAAAATTTGTTTCATCTATTTCCACTGCTTTCATTGTCATCTCTTTATGTATTACTCCTAAATCCTTATCTTTAGCACCAAACACTTTTATGCATATATCATGTCCTATTTTGGGTCAGAATTATATATATGCATTTCTAATTAGAAGTCAAAGAAAATAATCGTTGTGTCAATCACAGTGTCTAACAGAGTGTCTGGCACACAGTAGGTACACAATAAATATTTGGGGAGGAACGTATAAGTGAGTGTCTCAGAACTTAAAGTAAATATAGATGATTCAGGACCCAAAACGTCTTCCTGACTTAAAGGGCTATATGATTATTTTTGTCATTTCTTCTTCCCTCTTTTGAAAAAAAAAAAAAAGCTGGTCTTTAGTTTTCCTCAATTCCATGTGAATTTGAAGGCACAGCCAATCAAGGTATCTGGCTACCACCTTGGCCACCAGCATGGGCTCATGCCCAGGTTGTGTTATTCACAGATGCTCTTATTTCTGGCACAGTGACTTTCCTAAGATAGGTGTATAACCTATTCTGGGTTAGAAAATCTTCCCAGAGCTCCTCTATGGCTATGAAAGAAGAGAGAAAATGAGAAGTATGGAGGACACGCACACACACACACACACACACACACCCACCACACACACACACACACACACACACACACACACACAGAGAGAAAGAGAGAGAGAAAGAGAGAAAGCTTGGTCTTTTACCACACACAGATCACTTTTCTGTAGCTATAGAGAATAAGGTGAACCCTCAAAAAAAAAAAAATGAGACTTGTTAATACCATTGAATCCGCTGTACTCAGCTCTGACTAAAACTAGATCTACCCGTGAACCTCCCAATTACGAGCCAATGAATTGCTTTTCAATTTTTGCTTAAGCTACTTTTAAGTTAGATTTCTCTTATTTGCAACAGGAAGATTCTTGACTAATAAAATAATTGGTCTTATTTCTTACTCTCTTTGCTTGAAAGTTCCATTGAAAATCATGTATATATCAAGTAAATTATTTTCTCTATGTAGTCGAGTAGCAAATCTAATTCTATGTTTTATTGTTAAATGAATTCTTAGTAAAACAGTCAGAAGTATTCGAATCTGTCCACAATTAGTGATGCAAATATTTGTCTTCTAAACTATCTGAATAAGCTTTCATTGTCCTGAGATGTGGCATCAACAAGTATTACTAAGCATCATTTATGTATTAAACTGCAGCTGACTCAGAAGACAGTCTCTTCCCTTAAGGAGGTTGAAGTCTAGTTGAGGAGACAAAGCTATACATACAAACAAACAAAAAATAGAACAATAAAATTGTCCAATCAATAATTCATTCTGGCCTTAGGAGGATGTTTAGAATTCTAAAAGGGATGGGAAAGGGAGTTGGGGAAGAAAGGAGAGGGATTCTAGTAGTGGCATGGTAGAGACAAAAGCAGAGAGATGGAAAAGCAAAATGCTTTTATGGAGACCAGTGATTCATCCATTTGGCTTAGGAAGGGATTCCTTTGGGGGAGTGATGGATCCTAAGGCCAACTAAACTGTGGTCAGATTTTTAAAAGCTTAGAATGTTAAGCTTTCAGGGAAGGAGAATGACTATAGGCTTTGAGTAGGATGGGAACTACAATGTGATCAAGGAACTGGCTTTAGGCGCTTTTGGACATGGGCACTCTTGGGGCAGAAGCCATAGGAGAGGAGTCATGGCAGGAGTTTTTGAGATATCTGAGTCATAAAACGACGAGATTTTAAATGTGGTTAGTGGTAAAGAGAGGGGCAGGAAGACGACACATGAGAGAGGAAGGCAGACTTGGAAGAAGGGACAGAACCCAGATCCAGACTGGATGAGTAAGAGGAGGCAACAGATTTTAAGCTGAAGTAAAAGGTAGAATTTTAGGGAGCAGAATTAGAAAATTTAGGAATCTTACTGGCTGAACACTGCTGTAATTTTACATTTGTTTATACTGTCATCTGATTAAAGTCTTTCTCCTGTTACAGGCAATATGCTTTATAAATTTAAGGACCATTTCAATCTTTGCTGTAGTTTTATGTCCAACATTTAGTATGGTACCTGCATCATAGTAGTAGCTAAATAAATATTTGCTAAATGAATGTTTAGTATGATTTGTAAATTGCAACACACTACACACATAAAATTAATAATGTATTTATTTGCACTGAAGAGAATATAGTCATTTGAAGCATATTAGAATACTAAACCACATCTTTAAGAAAAGCTATAGAACTAATTTTTTCCAGCTTTCTTGAGATGATTGACAAAAATTGCTTTTATGTAGGGTGCACTTTGTGATGTTTTATATACGTATACATTGAGGATTGATTACTACAATTCATCCACATGACATAATAATTACCTCATACTGGTGTCATTTTTTTTGTGGTGAGGATATTTGAATAAACTCTCTCAGCAAATTTCAAGTATACAATACATTATTAATTATAATTAATTTGACTATAATTAATATGTTATGTGGTAGGTTCCCAGTACTTATTTATCTTATAGTTAAAGATTTGTACCCTTTGACCAATGTCTTCCCTTTCCCTCTCCCACAACCTCTCTAGTAACTATTCTACTTTCTGTTACTATGTGTTTGACTATTTCATATGTAAATGAGAATATGCATTATTTATCTTTCTGTATCTGGCGTGTTTCACTTATCATAATGTCCTGTAGTTTCATCCCTATTATTTATTGTTGCAAATGATAGGATTTCCCACTCTTTAGCCTAAATAATATTCACACACACACACACACACACACACAACACATCAAATTTTCTTTATCCATTCAAATGTTGACAGTCCCTTAGGTTGTTTCCGTATCTTGCCTATTGCGAATAATGCTGCAGTGAATACAGGAATGCAGATATCTCTTTGAGATACTGATTTCATTTCTTTTGAATATATACTCAGAAGTAGATTTGCTAGATCACATGGTAGTTCTATTTTTAATTTTTAAAGAGCACTCATACTGTTTTCCATAATGGTTGTACCAATTTATATCCACACAAACACTGTACAAGTGTTCCTTTTTCTCCATATCCTTGCCAATACTTGCTATCTTTAAAATTTTTCATAATAGCTACCCTAGCAATGTGAGATAATGTCTCATTGTGATTTTGATTTGCATTTTCCTGATGATTAGTGACGTTGAACATCTTTTCATATACTTATTAGCCATTTGTATGTCTTCTTTGAAGAAATGTCAATTCGGGTACTTTGCCCATTTTTCAATTGAGTTTTTTTGCTATTGATATATATGAGTTCCTTATATTTTTTGGAATTCATCTCTTATCAGATGTGTGGTTTGTAAATATTTTCTTTTTTTCTGTAGGTTGTCTTTTAGTTTTGATGATGATTTGCTGTGCAGAAGCTTTTAACTTAATGTAATCTCACATGTTTATTTTTACTTTTGTTACCTGTGCTTTTTGTGTCAAATCCAAATAATCATTGCTGAGACCAATGTCAAGGAGATTTTACCTTATTGTGTTTAGATCTTTAATGCATTTCGAGTTGACTTGTGTGTATGGTGGAAAAACGACGGGTCTAATTTTTTTGTATGTGGATATCTAGTTTTCCCAACATCATTTATTGAAGAGTTTAGCCTTTTTCCATTGTATACTTTCATTTGAAACTATAGGGAAACAATGTTTTCAGGTAAACATTTTCTTAACTGCTGAATGCCACAAAAATAGAAGTCAGCCATTAAAAGTGTTTATGACGTCAACCACAAAATTACCATTATCATCTGCCTTCTACTTCAGTGAATTTTACATCAAAGAATTTTTGCTTGCAATATTCGGTTTTTACCACAGTGATTAATAGGGAGTTATCCTTAATTTCTGTTTAAACATTATAAAAATTTGGAGTCAGCCCTAAATTCAAGGTCTGCTGTGTTCTTAACTAGTTGCATGACTACAGGCAAGGCACTTTATCCCTCAGATTGTTTTCTTATCTGTAAAATGGGGATAATTGTATCTACCTACTTCACTGCACTGTTGTGAGGATTAAACGAAGTAATCTATGTAAAGCCTTTAGCATGGTGTCTGGCACATGGCAGGTACTTGGTAATTATTTTTCCTTGTTATTTGTGCTATTATTGCTATAATTGTTAACTCTACATGTGAGCTTTTCATAAAAAAGGGACTATGTCTTATGCTTCTTATACCCAATGCCCAACATGTGGTTACCCCTAGTTCAAGCACGTTTGCAAAATTGTTGAGGAGGGTACATGATCAAGACAAAAAAAAAAGCTATGGAAGAAAGAAGTTTAATTTTTGTAATCATTTAGCCGGGTGCTTCCAATTCAAGTTAAAAAAATGTGAAGGCCAAAAATCTTTCTAAATATCTCCTACTCAAAGATGTGGATTTAACTATTTAAATTGAGTCACTGGCAAAAATATTCTAGGAAAACAAGGATGAGCTTGTGCAATCAAAAGGCAATCTTTACTATCGCTTTCTTAAAAATAGACTTCTTATCTAAAACTGCTTTCATATATGCTACTCTGTGAGGCCTTTTTATAATTCCTGTAATGAGAAAACTGGATTGGCATCATGCTATTATGAATTTATGCATAACATATAATGCATAACTTCACTTTTAAGGAATGACAAAATGCTTGGAATAATTAGCTATGTCATAGCGAGAACCTCTTCGTGGATCAGATGGATGTGTTATATCAGGTCAGTGGTATTGCTGTGTCTGTTGGAGAAGTTTTGCTGAAAAATAAATATATTATAAAAATGACTTTCAATAATAACACAACATGTGAAAAATTGTATTTATTATAGAAATTATAAAACATTTTTACACCAATTATTGTTGTAATTTAGGCTGAATAATGTCAGTTATTTTGCTACTCTGCTGAAGTCCCCTTTTTGAGCCTACACTGAACCTGTAATACTTATGGAAAGAGTTACCATAGCAACCTATATTGATGTCACAAGCTCAGGCTTCTGACTTCATTGCATAATGCAGTAGCAACTGGATTTGCAGCAGAAACACCCTGCTAAAGAACAAGTGTCTTGATTCACAGCAAAGAGGACAAAGAAAAACAGCAAGTTATAGGGATTGAATCCTGGATTGTGAGTCAGATTGCCTGAGTTCTTATTTTAACCCTGCCTCTCACTTGTTGCCTTGTTTTGAGTAATTGTGTTTACATGTGTGCACTGAGGGTTGAAGCAAGAAATCTCCCATCCCTGGGATGGACATAGAGAAAAACTCAGGGTATCTAATGTTTTGCATTAGGTAGACAGCTCAGTAAAGCTAAAGCACCCTAAAAATAACTTGGAAAGAAAGGAATTACTAATGCCTTGCAGTAGGTATTTAGTTTGCTCACAAAGATAAAAAGAACACTTTGAAATTAAAAAGCATAGACCTTGGTTTTTTTATTTTTATGTTTTGAAATTGTAATGAGTAAAGAACAAGACTGATTTCCTAATCTTACATTTTAGTAAGAATATAGAGAATTAGTTCATAAATGTCATTTATATCCATATAACTATATCCACTTAAAGATGTTTTTTATAAATTTAGAATGGAAAAGTAAAAGATTAATTTGTATCTATTAATGGGTATGATGCTTCTCATCTTTACATTGTTTATATTAAATAATACATAAAAAATTTACCATTCAAACGTTGATCCTTCTTAGAAAACAACTGAATAAATTTTCTTCAATTATAAAGGCAGGAAAAAAATTGCTAACTTATAAAATTTTAAAACATTGCAATGATGTCTGTTTTAGAAATACATAACCTTTCCATTAGAGCTTATAACCTGTTCATTGTTTCCATTGGTCTGGCCTTTTATTATACACTGAATTTCGGAATTGAGATATAAATATTTGGGGATTTGAAAAGGCATTTAAACTCATCAATTTTCTTACCAGAAACTGAGATGAAAACATAATAAAGCTTTTAATTTTTATTTTATCTAAGATTACAAAGCGGAACATTTTGATAAAACTGTGACCCTTTCTAACTCTTCTATTCATATGCTTCAATCTTTACAAATTATCAGCAAAAATATAACATACTATAAAATTTCATTAGCTCTTTTCCATGTTAAATAATCCTCATGAAGACTTAATTTGCCATGTCTTGGAAAATTTTAAAATTACTGTTGAAAAATGTAGAGTGAGGTAGCAGTTGTAGAAACATTTTTTAATAAGCACTTAAATGCAATTGAGTTCCACATCGTAATGCAGCACAAGCATTTGTATGAACTACAAAATCTTTCAAAAAACAGTTTAGTGTACAGTGTTTTATAGAATATGTAAGAATTAAATTAATTCTTTCATTGTGGGAATCAAGCCTATCAAGTTAGCCAATGTGATATTTCCTTTATACTGGCAGGAACTTATTTAATGAAACAGATTTTATTGACATTGAAAGACCCTAAATGTACATAGTAAAGTTTTGAAAAAAACCAGTTGGCCCCACATTTTTTTTTTTTTTTTAACATCTTAAGCAAGGAGAGTGATATTGGTTACTTTCTGAACTCTATTTGGTCTGTGCTAAATTCCACATTTTCCTAAACACAATTTATGTAGCAGAGACTAAATATTCATTGAAAAATCACAAACATCAGGGAATCTTATGTTAGGAGGAGTTTTAATTTATTTATAAAACTAAGGTCTGATAAATTTAAATAGCTTTCCCAGAGTTAACTGATAGAAGAATCCAAGCCTCAACCAAGTACTTGTTCTATCACATTAGATTGCCTTAATCCTGCTTGACGGCATCCATCCAGAATCACCTCCCTGCCTAATCTCAACAATTCTGCACAGTTTCTTAAGATCTGTTCTTTTGGCAAAGTTTGTGACTAGAAACTAAAATTGGCTATTGATAGTAATTCAATTAAATTTACTCAACATTTTGAAATATCTGTTGCAGAGCTATTTAGTACACAAAAGCAATATATTTCTAAACTTTGTTGTGGTGATGTTGCTTTACAAAAGTAAAACAACCAGAAAACCAGGTGCATAGTAATGCTGTCAAAACCGTATGCATAAGAGTTAGGGAAATTCCAGCAAAGGGAATAATTAATCAAGGGCAATGAGAATAAGGAATTAGCCAAAGAACATTTCTTAGTAGAATAACATGACATTTCTTAGTATTAAACTGGTATTTATTCTGCTCTGAATCTCTCTCCCTCTCACTACCTTTCTCATCATACAAGTAATCCATGTTAATTGCTGAAAAAGTAGAAAGAACAGTTGAGCAAAAATAAAAGGATAATCCCATGATCAAAAGATTATCTGAAGCATCTTCTGCATATCCTTACGCAAAACGTTTTAAACTTTTATGTGGGCTCAAACATTATGTTTTTGAATGGAAGCATATTGCTTTGTAATTTAGTGTGTGACTATCTTTTTATTATTATAATTAGAGATTTATCTTAAGCAAAATTCTATATGGGTATACCATAATTTATTTAATCATTTTACTATTTTTAGACATTAGTTAATTCCTACTTTCTTACTATCATATGTATATATTTAAATGTATGTAAGTATATTTGTATGTATATATGTTTTACACATTTCCTACATATACAACCTTGAATGCTTGTACAATTTTTTATTAACTGAAAAAATTTGTTCAAATTTATAGAAGTGTATGTTATATATGCTCAACTCAGCTGTTTTCTGATTTTAAAACCCTAGAAGTGAAATATCTGGATCAAAGAGTATAAAAGTGTTTTAAGAGTTCACTACAGACTGATAAACTAATTCCTAGAAATATGCCAATTGGTAATGTCATAAGAATGAGACTTATTTCCTCATTCCCATACCAATATTGGCATCATTTTTAATCATAGCAAAGTGCTAGAAAAAAATTGTACTTAAAAAAATTGTGTTGTTTACCTAGGATCTTGTGATCCTGAACAGCTTTTTGTATTTGAATTTAATTCAGTTATAATTAAATTTTTCCTTTATTTGACTATGTATATCCTTTGATTAGTTACCTTTTGGGTATTGGTCTGTTTCTTATTAATTTAAAGAGTTACTTTTATATTAAGGTCATAATTGCCACATACCATCAATTAGTGTTCTAGTTAGCCATTGGTCTTTTAATGAGGGTTTTCACTTATTTATTTATTTATTTTATTTATTTATTTTTATTTTTTTATTTTTTCTTCAACGACTTTAATTATAAATCTTTCATGTTCTCAAAAAGATGGAAAACCAGAAGGCAACAGTCTGGCAGTACAAAAATATACAACTGGAAGAGATTACCAACAACTAAATCCAATTCAGGATTCTGAAAAAAG
>CAUYQG010076634.1:0-10191 GCA_963574415.1 Tarsius wallacei | reverse complement strand
CAGCAACCTGGATGGAACTAGAGTCTATAATACTGAGTGACCTCTCACAGAAACAAAAAACTGAGTATCACATGTTCTCACTCATATAGTAGACCTTGATTATCCAATGTATTACCATAAGAAAATGACTGACAGTGGTGGGAAACGATGGGGGGGTGGGAGGGATAGGGGAAGGGATTAATGGCAGTAAATACCTGTCTGGGGATGGGGGGATGCTTCTTATCAACAAGGGTGCCTGAATGAGACATATTTGTGTACCTAACCCTTAACTGTACTCCTCAATATCACAATAAAAAAATATTGTATATATAAAAAAAAAAAGAAAGTACACATTTTAATATGCTCCAAGTTTTGTAAGGACAGACCCCACATGAGGAAATGGATGGATACAACTAATTATAGGGTTCACTATTAGGAAGCCCATCTGTCTGCAGCTCTAAGCCATAGACTCCAATATCAGCAATATAGTTGTGAAGATCATAGTTTATTCTTTGGCATATTTCGCGTGGTCCTAAGTCAAGGTTGGAAAAGGAGCTGTCTCAACCCTCTAACATTTACTAGTGTTCCACAGCTAACTATACCACAGTCTCTGCCCCTGGGGAGCTCATGATCTAGTAAAAGATAGATGCAAAACAGATCATCATAATATAGCATGATGCCTGGACCCATGTTGACTGTATCCCTCTCTATGACATAATCCAGAGTATTTAGGTAAAGTATGCAAAGCTGTAAACATAATTATTTTGGTGACTGCCCAGCAGCTTTTACTTATTTTAAAGTGAGAAGAGTGGAATTTGCAGTCAAGCAGAAAGGAAGGAAACATTATAATGGAACTGCCTCAGTTTCCCTTTGTTGTGGTAGCCTGGAAATTAACTTATTTTACTCTAATTCCCCAAGTAAGAGGTGTAAGGGAAGGCAATGTTAAATGAGAAATTCTAGTTCCAGCTACTTGGAAGGCTGAGGCAGAAGGATCGCCTGAGCCCCAACAGGTCGAGGCTGTGGTGGCCATGAGGGTGCCACTGCACTCCAGCTTGGGCGACATAGTGAGACTCCAACTCAAAAAAAAAAAAAAAAAAGGAAAATTCTTTGGGATTTCTGTCTGTGTTTCTTTACTTTCCCCAGTCACCCTTCAGGAGTCTCAGAGACTTTACAGATCACTTGAGCTACAAAAACCCTCTGAGCTTACCTTCCTTTTCAGATAGGAAAACTGAGACCCTGAGAATCAAAAGGGTGTCAGAGAACCTTCAGAGAAGACCCACAGGGAAGTCAGCAGCAGCAGCCCTTTTGGGGAAATAAAAGAGGTCAGGCTGGTTACTCTATTGCCTGAGTTGACATTCTTTTTCTGGCCAGAAGTAGAAAGAAACTCTGACCACTGAAGCAGAATTTGTTGGGAGGATATGTGGGTATTTGTAGAAACCTAAATCAGTCCCTCCAGGGCCAAACGAAGGCAGGAGGCAGAGCAGGAATCAAACCCAGGGTCATGGTCAGGCTGAATGAGGATGGAATGTTGGTGGCAACAAGGTCTTCCCCCACCCCACAACCATGGGAAGTAAAGTGAAACTCTTAGAACCCAGACGACATCCCCATACTCTCCCTTGGAGTGAAACTCTTAGAACCCAGAAGACACCCCCATACACCCAACACACCCAGAGGACTAGGGTCTCACCATCCCCTCCCTGGGCTCTATTGTGGAGAATTTGCACAAGGAGGCTGAAATCAAACCAAATCTCATGTTGCAGTCTTGTAAGGGCTGCCCAGAGAACTACTCTGGGAAGAAAGAGATGAGAAACTAGCAGTACATATCAATAAAATCACAAATGAAATGAAATGAGGCTGGGTGGGGTAGCTCATGCCTGTAATCCCAACACTTTAAGCGGCCAGCCAAAAGGAATGCTTGAGGCTAGAAGTTCAAGACCAGCCCGGGCAACACAGTAGAACCCCATCGCTACAAAAAATATTTTAAAATAGCCGAGCATGGTGGTATGTGCCTGTAGTCCCAGCTTTTCAGGAGCTGAGGCAGAAAGATCACCTGAGTCCAGGAGGTTGAGACTGCAATGAGTCAGGATTGTGCCACAGCACCTGGAAAACAGAATGAGACTCTGACTAAAAAAGATAAAAACAAGAAAGAAATGAAAATAATCACCGGAGCCCAGCAGGTCGAGGCTGCGGTAGCCGGGAGCATGCCAGTCTGGGCAACAGAGTGAGACTCCAACTCAAAAAAAAAAAGAAGAAATGAAAATAGATGTCTGCTTTGGTCTGAGGGCATCTTTCTCGAGGGGTCTTTCTCTTTCTATCACCATTCCCCCACCCTCTCCCTCCATACTCAGTGACTCCTTTTTCCTCACAGTCTCCTCACCCCCTGCTGTCTCCACCACCTCCTTTTCCTCAACTCAGTGCTCCTTAACCCCACCAAGGCGCTCCTGTCCTCCCAGAAGACAGACTTCTGACAAACTCAAGAGATCACCCTCACTGTGAGTGGCTAACTGGTCAGCAAATATCACCCCTACTCATAATAAGTTTTCAGTGGTTTCACTGCATGTCCATAATAGAATTCTAAATAAAAAGAAGAAACATTTCATCCACAACTCAACCACCAATATAAATGAATTTCATTTGCCTGAGTTAACTTCAGTTCTTGTCTAAACATGTTTCTAAATTTTTTAAACACTAGACATTTTTTGTAAAACTACCATTTTTTGCAACTTTCTATGTGCCAGACATCCTGATAAACATTTTACTCAACATAAACCAGAAATGTTTTATTTCCCAGAATCTTCTTTTGTGGCTACCCAAAATTCCCTTTACTAATCAAATGACTAGCATTGCTGAGAACATAGTATATGCCATACTATGCCCCCTCCTAATCCTCACCACCCAGTTCTTGTGTGTATGTGTCCCTCCCCGCTCCCCCTACTAATTCTCCAGATGAGGAACTGCAGCCCAAGGAAGTCCAGTGACCAGCCAAGGCCCACAAGGTAGTTATTTCTTCCTCTGCAAAGGGCGAGAAATCTTAGTTATTACTTCCCCACTTGGGTTTCCAGGGGACCACTGGGATTTGACTGCAAGTTCCTTTGTTGTTATTGCCTTTGTGACTTTGGTGTTTTCAGGTGTGATTCCTTCAGCCTTGAGTAAAGGATGCCCTTGTTTCCTGTTATTTCAGACATCACAAGAATAGACAGAGGGGTCTCCACACGGGCTGTAGACTGAGGAGATGTTTTCATTCATTCACAGAACAAATGGGAATGCAGCCAGGGACAGCTGGACAGAAGCTTCAGAGAAGACCCACAGAGGAGGCAGCAGTAGCAGCCCTTTTGGGGAAGTGAAAGAGGCCAGGCCAAGAATGGCTGGTCAATCTAGTGCCTGAGTTCACTTTCTTTCTCTGTCCAGAAGTGGAAAGAAACTCAGACCACTGAGGCAGAATTTGTTGGGAGGATGTGTGGGTGTTTGTGAAACCCTAAATCAGCAAGGCCTGAGGAAGAACAGAAACCAGGGAGTAGAGCCATCAGACAGGCCAGGAGTTTCGCTCTCTCTCATCTCTGCTTCAGCTTTCTCCTCCCACCTGAACTGCTTTTATGTCTCATGACTGGCAATGCCCACCTCTTCCCAAGGGAACACCAGGCTGAACTAAACCCTAAGTTCAGCCTAGGAGTGTATGGAAGCTCTATTCCTCTCTGATCTACTCCTGTTTGTCCCCCACCCACCCACCACAACTGCCTGAGGTCCCTTCTCCCCTGGGGATGTTGATGTCCCACTCCCAGCCCCCAAAGGACCCACTGTGGAAGCTCAGAGGAAAGGAGAAGCCAGCTAAGAAATCCCTCTCCTCATGGTTCCCTATGTTGTGAGCTTGCTGGGATGCTCTGCTTCAGGATGCTGGAGCTCTCAACAGTTCTGGGGAGAGAAGCAAAGTATTCTCTCACTCAGGGGAACAGAAAAGCGCACCACTCTTCCATTCCAAGAAGGGCCAGCAGGTTGGGCTCTCAAGGCCTGTGAGACATTCACTCTGTTCCCTCATGCCAGTCACAGCTACTCTGAGCACAGAGGTAAAGGTGGCAGAGTCCCTGCCCTCAGGAGGCTCATGGAAGATAGGAATGAGAGGCCCATAATAGAAGCAGTGACCAAATGTCCCTTTGTTTCTCCTGCAGGCAGCCCCTCTTGTAGCATCTCAACCTCTTGGGCTCAGGCAATCCTTTAATGTGTAAGCAGCAAACATCTGAGCCCTCCGCCTGCAAGACTTTAAGCAATTAGGTCTCTTATGAGGTTCTCTTTCCGAAGGATATCCAAGAATTCGTACATGTTCAACCAATTCACTGTGGTTGTCACTTGTCACCTCTGTGCTGCCCCACTGGATGCCTGGTCTGACTCTGGGTGGACCTTCCCTCTGCAGGTTGTAGCTTCCCATTCAACTTTGCCCAAACATGAGCATATTCCCAGAAACCCCAAGCTCCCCTCTCACCTCTGCATCCCCTCCCCAGGTGATCTCATCCTGCCAGGTGATCCATGGTTTTTAAATACCATCTGTTTGCTAATGACTTATAAGTATACAGCATCAGCACTGACTTCACCCTGAGCTCCAGACTCTTCAATCCAATGTCTACGTGTCATCTTCACTTAGAGATCAGACAAGCAATTCAAAGTTAACTAAACAAAAGAAAACTTCTGATTGCCTGCTCTTCCATGCCCACCCCAACCTGCTCCCCTCCAAGTGTCTCCATTTTGGGGAAGTTTCAGTACATAGTATGACACCATCCACTTGGTTGCTAAATCCACAAACCTGGAAGTCATTCCTGATTCTTCTCTTTGCTCATGCCCAGCAGCTGGCCCTGCTAATGTCACATCAGGACCCATCCCAAGTCTGTCCACTTCTCCCCATCTCTGTTGCTAGACTCTTAGGTCACATGGCTGATATCTCTTGCCTGGATGATGGCAATGATCTCCCAGTTTGTCTCTCTGCTTTCATTCTTGCCCCCTGCAATTTGTTCTCCATGTAGCATACAGACTGAGCCTTTTTAATTTTTTTTTTTTTTTTTTTTGAAGTCAGTGTCTCACTCTGTCACCCAGGCTGGAGTGCAGTAGTACAATTATAGTTCACTGCAGTCTCGACATCTTGGGCTCAGGCAATCCTTCCGCCTCAGCCTTCCAAGTAGCTGGGACTGCAAGCATGCACAACTATGCCCAGCTAATTTTTCTATTCTTTGTAGAGACAAGTTCTTGCCATATTGCCCAGGCTGGTCATGAACTCCTGGGCTCAGGCAATCCTCTCACCTCAGTCTCCCAAAGTGCTGGAATTATAAGCATGAGCCACTGCATCTGGCCACCAGGTACTTTTAACTAACTCTTGTGCTGCAAAATTAAAGGAAGTCATGCCTTGGGTTCATATCTCACGAGTGCTTGGCCACATTCCCAACCACACCTGGATTTCCAAACCAGCTGCTGACACTTGCCCACAATTTAAGAAACCACCTGACTCATCTCCTAAGGCCTTTGGTTGGAGCTCAAGGCCCTGAAAAACCAGCTAGCCGGGGTTTTCACATATAAGGGCAAGGACGGCTTCCCAACGGATTCAGTGTCAAGGTCTTTCAAGATGGGGGTGGCAAAGTCGGGGGCTGGCAGCACAGCCACCACTTACCTCCTTACAAGCAGACCCTTGCCCGCACTGGTTACTGTCCTGAGGCTGGCATACTTCACGTGGGTTGTCTTCTGACCTCAGAGCGTCCCTTATCAGAGTCTTGGGCCCCTGGACACCTTCACTCAGTACTTGGTGGACCACCATCACATCCTCCTGTGCAATGGGTATTGGCTTGCCTGGCTGAGTCACATGGGAGAATCCTTATATGCCATGGTATTGTGCAAGTATAAAGGTATCACAAATGGTCACGCTCAGCTATTCTGGTTCCTACAGACTTTTCTCTTTGGGATAGCCTCTCTCTCCATCTTGATTGTTTACAGACAGACCAAAGCACCAAAAACAAACTTAAAGAAGATATCCAAGAGCTTTCTCTACACTTTTATTTTCAGCCTCACCTTTTTGTTGTTGTTGTTGTTGTTGCTGCTGCTGCTGCTGCTGCTGCTGGGAAAGGAGAAGTACAGAATTTACTCAGTGACTCTATTTTTTCGAAGCTGTCCTTCAAAAACATATATGACCCTCACGCATGTAATCCCAGCACTTTGGGAGGTGGAGGCGAGAGGAATGCCTGAGCTCGGGGGTTCAAGACCAGCCTGGGCAACTTGGCAAGACCTTGTCTCTACAATAAATCATGGTGGCATGAACCTGTAGTTCCAGCTAGTCAGAAGGCTGAGGTGGAAGGTTGCCTGAGTCCAGCAGGTCAAGACTGCAGTGGCCATGAGTGTGCCACTGCACTCTATCCTGGGTGACACAATGAGACTCCAACCTAAAAAAAAAAAAAAGACCCTCTACTTAGTCATTCTTCTTTTGTATGCTCTGGTTGAGCTCAGATAGATTGGTTGTTACTAAAGAAATTATTAGAAAAAAAATGTAGCTTTTCAGTTCTGCAGACTAACCTATTTGGCAGAAGATTTCCTGCTGCCTTCTTGGGGTCCTTGGCTATGTTGGTGCCCTCCTGCCATCTGGGCTAAGCCACACACTAAACTTTTTTGTTTGTTTGTTTGTTTGTTTTTTGTTTGTTTTGAGTTGGAGTCTCAGTCTGTCGCCCAGACGGGAGTGCAGTGGCCGCTCCCGGCCACCGCAGCCTTGACTGCTGGGCTCCGGCGATCCTTCCGCCTCAGCCTTCCAAGTAGCTGGAACTACAGGCGCGCGCTACCATACCCAGTTAATTTTTGATTTATTGTAGAGATGAGGTCTCAGCAAGTTGCCCAGGCGGGTCTCGAACCCAGGGGCTCAGGCAATCCACTCGCCTCGGCCTCCTAAAGCGCGGGATTATAGGCTGAGCCACCGAGCCCAGCTGAAACATCTCATTTAAAAAAAACAAACAAACAAACAAGACTATATATTTTCTGTCCAGAAATTTTCATATTCCTGAGATTTTGTTCTTATTGATGCTCCAAGGAATTGTTTTATGGTCTTGATGTCCATTTGGAATAAGTGAAAAATGGTGTGGAAATCAGAATCATACACAATTTGCTTAAAAGGCTGAATAAACTTGCAGGCACCCTATTTACCTACAACAATTCGAAAAGAACTTGTTTGCCTAGCACCAACAGCAGAGGGATTTTGGTGGGGCCGTCTGTGACTGCCCAGCCCCAGACCCTAGAAAGGAAATATTAGGCTTCTGTGTTAGCTAGGGTTCAGTTGAACTTGACAAAAAAACTCTTCATAAGCTGCCTCAAGTGAAAAAGTGGACACATATAATGAAAGTGTTCAGAGCTAGAAGTGGATTTTGGCTTGGCTTTATCCAGAGTTGAAATAATGTTACCATGCTCTCTAATCCCATTGTTAGACCAGAACAAGAGGGGGCCCTGCCCTGAACTCTGTGCTGGAAGGCCCTGGGTATCCCAAATCTGGAAATGCAAAACATTTCCCCTTCTGGCTTTTAAGAAAGATTTCAGAATTTGGTAAATGCAGAGTCGAAGGGAATTACGGGAGAGAGAGGTGGGTGCATCCCAGTGCAGAAGCTGAGGGACTTAGCAGCCCCTGGGACAGGGTGAGGCCGATGGAAGAGAAAACCTCATCCTCTACTCTGGGAAACCAGGAAAGCATTTCTGGTTGTTTCATGCATCAAGTGTAGGTGTGTAGGCCAACATATATCCACTGAACACTTAGAATTTGACTATTCCAAATTGAGATGCCAGTGTAAAATACACAATAGATTTCAAAGACTAGTACAAAATAAACAAAACATCTTATCAGTAATTGTATTGGCTACATGTTGAAATGACGTTATTTTTATCTCTAACTTTTATAATGTTGATACTGAAATTTGTTTAATTATGTAATGACTTGAGTTATATTTTTTATTCTTTTAGAGGCAGGGTCTCATTCTCTTGTCCAGGCTGGAGTGCAGTTGTGTGATCATAGCTCACTATAACCTCAAAGTCCTGAGTTCAAGCAATCCTCCTGCCTCATAGTAGGACTACAGGTGCATGCCACCACACCTGGCTTTTTTTACATTTATATATTGTGGAGATGGAGTCTTGCTATATTGCCCAGGCTGGTCTTGAATTCCTGGCCTCAAGCAATCCTCCCACCTCAGCTTCCCAAAATGCTGGGATTACAGGTTTGAGTCACCATGCTGGGCCTCACACTGTATTTCTACTGGACAGCACCCATATAGGCTGACTGAGATTCCCAGAACACCTTGCAATTTCCCTCCTCTCTACTCTGGTAGTTTTGTGAAGTGCTTAGAGCTACTTGCAAATTTGAAGTGCAGGGGACGGGGAACTTGCATGCCCCAACTCCCTGGCAAGTTGACAAGTCAGTCGCCTTCCTGAGAGCTGCCCAGCACTACCTGGAATCCTTGTCCTGCCATAGTCAACTGGCACCCTTAACCTGGTATTGCATGGCACAGCACTGAGAGGGGCAATCCCAGGGTATAAACATGTTCAGAGTGATACAGAATGGCACCATCCCGCGACCCCATGCAGTCAAATAATAGAGGAAGGGCACTCTAGTTTTAATGAGGGACCAGTTGTGACTCCTGGGATGGTGGATTGGAACTTAATGAATACTATCACAGGGATGTGAATACTCTACTCCCAAATTCAGACATTTGTAGTGAAATTTTCTTTTGCTTTCTTTTTGGCCACACATTTTTTTGGAATATAGGGATGGAACTAAATCTTGTATTAACTTGTCAGGAATCTGCTTCAGCCCCAATCTCCCCTTGTGCCAAACCACCAGGAATACCCAGTGGGAAAAGCCGGTTGACTTCTGTCCAGCTTAAGCCGACCAGAGCACATACTGTCTTTTCCACATTTGCCTTATACTACATAGTTCATTTTTATTTAATTGTTTGATATACTACAAGACGGACCCCCCCAAAACAGAATTTATTTATAAAGCATGTATTTATTCTTACCTGTTTAAACTTTAGTCACCTTGAAAGTACTCTTGGTTTGATGTAATATACCTAATGAGACACTTTTTCCACTGCTCAAAACAGTATTTGAACTTGTTGATTTTGATGCCTTTTAGTGCTTCTACTGTTTTTTGTTTCACCTCTTCCACATAGGCAAAATGTTTCTCTTTGAGGACTTTTTCATCCGGGGAAACAAACAAAAAAAGTCACTCAGGGCAAGAATAGGGAGGATGGGGCACAGGGGTCATGCCATTTTTGGTCAAAAACTGCTGAACACTCAGTTCAGTGTGGGCAGGTAAGCTTGTAAATCACCCATCATGAAATGGGCAAACACGTTGAAAGAATCTCCAAAAAAAAATAACTGAAGCCAGATGTAGCCTCTCACAACAACTCTAGCTGGTACCCTGAGGCCAATGGGTTCCTAGAACACTCACCTAGCAGGGGAAGCCTGTATTTCAAGGGGCCCACCCTCCAAAAAGATAATTCTGTTTTGGGGGGGCTGTCCGTCTCATATTTAAAGGACCTTTCAGCAGGACGTGACAGCTCATGCCTGTAATCCCAGCATTTGGGGAGGCCAAGATGGGCAGATTGCTTGAGCCCAGGAGTATAAGGCCAGCCTGGGCAACATAGCAAGATCTGGTCTCTACAAAAAAAATTAAAAATTAGCCAGGCATGGTGGCATGCACCTAAAGTCCCAGCTACTCAGGAGGCTGAGGTAGAACGATTGCCTGAGCCCGGAAGGTCACGGCTACAGTGAGCTGTGATTATGCCATTGCACTCCAGTCCGGGTGACAGAGTGAGACCCCTCCCACTCAAAACAAACAAACAAACAAAACCTACATTTTCTAGGTGTTGTGTTCTTACCTCCCAACTCACTGAGGAGCTTTCTGTCTCCCCTCCAGTTCTTTTTTTTTTTTTTTTGAGTTGGAGTCTCACACTGTTACCCAGACTAGAGTGCAGTAGCCGCTCCCGGCCACTGCGGCCTCGACCTGCTGGGCTCCGGCGATCCTTCCGCCTCAGCCTTCCAAGTAGCTGGAACTACAGGCGCACGCTACCATGCCCAGCTGATTTTTGATTGATTGTAGAGATGAGGTCTCGCCAAGTTGCCCAGGCGGGTCTCGAACCCACGGGCTCAGGCAATCCACTCACCTCAGCCTCCCAAAGGCGCGGGATTACAGGCTGAGCCACCGAGCCCGGC
>CAUYQG010076628.1:0-29570 GCA_963574415.1 Tarsius wallacei | reverse complement strand
CCACTACTGCCAGTCCCATCTCCCCCTCGCCTCCCAATCCCCTGGCAGTTTCCCTCTACTGCCAATCCTTTTCTTACAGTATTGCAATAATTGTTCAAGGTTCACTTATGTGTGAGGACATGTGATACTCAGTTCTTTGTTTCTGTGATACATCATTCAGTGTTATAGACTCTAAGTCCATCCAGGTTGCTGTGAAGTTCATGATTTTGTCCTTCTCTATGGCTGTATAACATTCCATTGTGTATATGTGCTACATTTTTTAATCCAGTCCTCTTTTAATGGGCAGCATGGTTGGTTCCATGTTCTTGCTACTGCAAACAATGCTGCGATAAACATACGTGTGCAGGTATCTTTTTCATAGAGTGAATAAATTGCAACATTTTTAGGGCATTTAATGGCTCCTAGCATTTACCAACACACGCAAGCTGAACTGTTCAATATTTCCCAAGAACAGTACCAATTTTCACAGCTTTCCTGTCATTGTTTCCTGTCACTTTTCTACCATTCTACGTTCTATAGAATGTGCTTTTTTTGTCTATTCACAGAAGTCCAACCATCTCAATTCACATTCTATATTTTTCATAAAGCTTTGCCTGATTCTCTAGAAACTGTAAACTCCCATCCCCTCCAAAACTCCATACCATTTTGTATAAACCTCTCTTATGAATTATATCACTTTTTTTTTTAGAAAGCAGGATTTATTGAAAGGACAGAAGCTCCCACAGTGGGAGGGGACCCCAAGGGGTTGCTTCCATATCACATTTTTACCTTGCATTATTATTATGTGAACATTTGATTTATTGCCTCTTATTATATTGTAAGCAAAATAAAAACAGAGTCTGTATTTTATGTTTATTCTTTATATTCCCTGTTGGACCAAGGAAAGTGTTTGGCACATGGGTCATAAAACAGCACATATTTTCTGAATGAGTAAAAAAAATGAAATACCATTGAACAGATGAGTAAATGTTGACTAAGTTGTGATGAAGGAGGAAGTAAAGTTTGGGCTGGAGTTCTATTTTTACAGAATAAGTTTTTCCTTCTCTTCTATAAAAAAGATTATTGGAGAAGAAAATCAGCTTAAAAGAAACAAGCGTCAAAGGTTATTTACAAAGTCTGTTGGCTACTAGACCTATTATTTTAGCCATAGGCGCATCAGTGACAGTGTAGTTTCTCAAGGGCCTTCCATGATAGTAGAAGGAGGCAGCCAGCCTTACTCGGTCCTAGAGCTGACTGTGTGAGCTCTGGAAATGGCAATCCTGAGTCTTAAGAACATAAGATCTTCCATCAGCTTCCATGTACTGAAAATAAAAATATTATAAAGACTTACCTCTTTTACATAAAAGAAAATAGACTGCACAGAAAGAACCTAGAACTTACTTCAGATAATGGCACTCTCATACAAAATTAAGACATCACATGACACATACATTAAAGATACACATAAAATTAGATTCTAATACTACAAATAACATTCTTCTTCATTAAGCATGACTGAATGAAAGAGCCTATGAGTGGCAGGTATCTTCCTAAGCAGCCACAGGTAAAAGATATTTTACAGCTGGAACAACTTTTAAACATTACACTGAATGTTCTAAACAAAGCATGTCGGCATATTTTTTCTTTTAAAAGACCAAGTCTTTCTCAATGCTATTTTCCTGCTGTGAAGTATTTTACATTCTACACAAAATTACTTGAAATTTTTTCACTTAAATGGGCAGATGTCACCTAAAATCATTCATAAACACAAGAAAAATAAACTTTACTTCTGCTACTTAATTCATGAGACATGGCAATGATCCCAGTCAAACTAACCTTATTCATGTGGTGGCTCAAGTTAGAAGAATCAGAACCTAGTGCTGAAATATCAATAGCCTCGCTATATATTTTTAAATCTGACCTTTAAAATGGTGGGCTTAATTTGTCTACACTCCTTTTACTATTTTATTTTTACTTGGATAAAACACAAAGGAGAATTTTGAAAATTTAACAGGTAGATATAAAAAATATAGCTATATATATACAGATTGATTCTAAAGAGAGCCAAACTTTTTAATTGATTCAAAAATCACTGCCTGATATCAGTTAGATATACTTTTAAAAAATATACATATATAGCTCTGGATACATGGGTAAGAACTTGCTTCTATTTCTGTATTATAATACTTTACGTGTGCTGCCCAGCTCTTTAAATGGCTATCTGTACTGTAGCTTTCTCTAAACTCACTTCTACAGTTAAATCACTGAGTTCTATATAAGCATCCTCAAAGGGTTATAATATTTTCCACCAATAAATCTAGAATATACATGTTCACACAAATGTGGATTAATTTACATCAGATGCATAATAATCTTTAAAGTCCCTAAATACCGCTGAGTCCTCATTTTAAGAAGCACTCCAATTAAAAAAAGGAAGAGAGTTTTTCAAGGAAGTCTCCAGTGAATCCTTTTGCAAAGTAAGTAATCACATTCTAACTTATCTGTTTTGTAAGTTGGGAAACAAGATCCTTGCTTCAGTATCTCTGGCAGAGAAGATGAGAATGAGGGCAAAGGGCATCTCTTGGATGGCCCAAGAGGGAAGGGTGAGATGAGAGGAGAGAGAGCAGTCCGGGTTCTCTCTCTGGAAAGTTAAATGTCAGCGGGGTTAGGCCTTGCCAATATAAATACAATCACAATGATGGTATAAAAAGACATGCATTTTCACCTCTATTGACTTTTCACGTTCATGGGATAATTATTGTAACATTTTCTTAAAGGGCAAAAAGCTTTTGATGATGAATACATCTCATTACATGGAATTTTACGTGTAATCCTTACATGAATCTCATTGTAATTCAATGGATGAATTACGTGTTAATGCTAGCATAACAAGCCTTTAACCTATTTGACTTAATTACAGGCATATCATCAGATTCACTGGGAAAAGGTTTCTTCCCTATCCTCTAAAAAAGTCTTTTCACTTTTTAACCCTTTCGTTAAATCTTTAAAAGACAGTATCAAGTTCCTGTTTCTTACAATCTCTTTCTATCACTTCCTATAAACTTTTTCTATAGTAGTAGAGAGGACAGTTTGAAGAATAAACCATTTTGCTTCACTTTGTGAATATCTGTCTAGGTGTTGAAGGCTCCAGTATCACTGATCACTTATGGGCAGGATCTTTTTCAAATCAAAGTATATAGTGAAATAGGACGAACTTTGGACTGGGAGTTGGAAATCTAACTCTGGCACTCACTAACAGGGTAATTTCAAAAAAGTCAATTAAAAGGGAAAATGGAAACACAGGAGGCTTAAAGCAGATGAGTACAGGAACCTCAGCTCTCTCTTTTGTTCAGTGTAGATAATATACCCCTGTGCCTACTCACAGGGTTTTGATAAAGATCCCATGATATAAGGTATGTTTTTGGAATAGTGTTGTATAAACAACAAGACATGGTACAACTAGAGAGTACTGATGATAAAGAAGAGGAAGAGGGAGAAGAAAGGAAAGGAGAGAGAGAGAAGAAAAAGAAGGAGAAAAAGGAGAAGAAATAGAAGAGGAAGAGGAAGTAGTGGAAGGGAGAGAAGGGACACACAGGAGGAAAAGGGCAAGAGGAGGAGAAGAAAAAGAGAAAGTAAAAAGATTGATGAGGAGGATCTCATGTGTAAAGAGTGGGAGTTCTAGTTTTTGATGTGTTATTAATGTACATTACCTTCAGAAGTCCCTTTGTTATGATGGACATACCAGTATCGTGAGTTGAATTGTGTCTCCCTCAAAATTCATATGTCGGAGTGCTAACCCCTAGTACCTCAGAAGGTGAACTTATTTAGGAATAGGGTCACTACAGATATAATTAGTTACGATGACATCATACTGAGTAGATCAGGCTTCTAATCTAATATGACTGGTGTTCTTACAAAAGGGAAATATTTGGCGACACATACACACACACACACACACACAGAGAGAGAGAGAATCCCTCTGCTTATATCACATTTGCTAACATCCATAGGCTGAAGCAAGTCATATGCCTGAGCCCAGAGCCAAGGAATGGGGAAACACAACCATCATATGATCATAAATATACAATTTTATTAGAAGAGATTGCAAAATTGGGACCAGTAATTCAATCTACTACAACCACTGAACTTAATTACCTCAACATCAGCTTCAGAGGAGAAGTGTAAGGGCTACAGGAGTGTGAGCCTCCACAAGACCTTGTAAAGGAAGAGAGGCTGCTCATAAATTTTGGGTCTGAGGTTTCAGATAATAAACTGATAATGGTGATGATGCAGAATCCACTGTTGTTGTGATCAAAGTTATCTTGGTAGTACCCCAAGAATAAGATAATCTTAGAGCCATTGGTGTATTTGAGGATCTATTCATAATTATTTTGTATCTCAGTGCAATGACTTTGCAAACTTCTAGAATTATGACCATTTGCTTTTTTGGTCAATGGTACTAGCATGATCAGAATACTTGGGTACTGGACAGAAAAGAGTCCTCAAGATCACCACAGGTTTGGTAGATGTGATTCGCCTGGTCTTTCATTCATCTTTCATTCTATAAATATTTATGCATATAAACCATGAAAGGGACTAGTTTTTGAACTTGGAAGAGAAAGTGAGACTTTATTGAGAAATTATGATTCAATGTATATTTCTAATTAGAATGGGGGACGTGATCTACAAATGAAAATACTAAGTGGACCATCTCTACATCGGGTCATTTTAGCAAAGAAATGCATTCCAGGCATGGTATGTCAGCAATTATTGTGCATCTCTCTTTAAATCATTTGAAGCCATGTCATGGCTCCAGTCATATTGGTGGTTTGCTTTGGTTTTTTAGAAAGCAGGATTTATTGAGAGGACAGAAAAGTTCCCTCAGTGGGAGAGGACCCAAAGGGGTTGCCTTAACTGCCTTTAATACAGTTATTGGTCACTGCTTCCAGGCTGCATTGAGATGCATGAGCTTCAAAGCGTCAAAGAAGTCCTCTCACTGATGTAAAACTTACGTTTCATCAGCACATCTTTTGTCATCTGATATAGGTCAAGGCTGTTTTCCAGGCATGAAATAGATGGTGGAAAGGAAGGCCAGACAAAAATTAACAGCCCATATTGCAGAACACACTCTACTCAGGATATATCAGCAGAGGGCTTGTTAGCTGGAAGCATATGTAGCATGAGGTGCTAACACTCATTAGCAAAGAATCCACAGTGTAATGCAGTCTGCCCCTCTGGTTCTTATTGGCTGAAAGCAAACAATACTATTCAGAGCCTGAAAATATATGCACATATTGGAATGGGTGGTTATATATCTATAACTGTATATTAGAAATCATTTCAGAGACTAGCAGTATTACAAAAAATCAGCACTTTAGTAAATATACAATACATTTACTAACAAAAATAGAGAATGAAGAGAACGTCCACAGAACAAAAAACAAGGATATGAAATTGAGAAAAGAGTTCTCAGAGCAAACAACTAATCTCAGACTTGAAGGATAAGTAGGAAAGAATTTGAAGGGGAACTGTATTAGGGTATGTTAGGGCATGGAGGTAGGAAGTTGCAGAGTTTTCATGACAGGGATTAGAATCTGTGCCCTGCTACAAAGTCAAGATCCAGTAGGTTTTTGCTGAATGAATAAAAAAGAGACACAGATGAGTACAGAGTACAAGCTCAAAAGGGTTGGGAGACTAGGGTGAGAGGAAAATGGAGGCCTGTCTTAATGGGCTCTGGTTACTGTGTGAAGGGAGCACTGCAAAGAAGCCAGACAGGTGACAGCAGTGGTTCTGCAGCCCTGAAAGAGACAGAGAAGGATTTGACTACTGGTTGGGGAGGGTTGTGAAGATAGCCTGAGAAAGGGTTACAGAAACACTGGCATCCTAGATTTAACAAGGATGGAGAGACACTGAGAGGTAGAGTTTCCAAACCTCACCCCAACTTACAAGAGCATATGGGAAGAAAGGCCAAAGTTTAGCATCTCAGTAGTCTCTTCCTGAAAGTTGTCTTAGCTGAGTCTTGAAGAACTTGAAGGATGAGGAGGAGTTTCCCAGGAAGTGACTGAGTCCTTGTTTCCTGAGCAACTGTAGGTTCATAGGGACAGCTGTGTCCAGCGGGGAAGGCTGCCAACTCCTTGCTGAAGGTTTGCCCTTTGATTGAAGTGGCTCTGCTCTACCTGAGCTCATTCTGGGGTCAGGGCAGCTCTTAAGTGGCAGAAGCTCTCCCAGTGGCAATGGCAGAAGCATAAAAGGGAAAATGGAAACACAGAAGGTTTAAAACAGATCAGGATACAACACGCTATCACTCCTGCCCATGTGCCATTGGCCAAACCAAATCAAATGACTAAGGCCAAATTCAGGAGCCAGGGGGTGCAAGCTACCCTCTGTCTTTAGTGCAAAATACTGAGAAAAGTTATGCAGCAAAAGGCATAGATACAGGAGTGTGGGCAGGGAGTGGTAAAGAATTCTACCTACCACAAGGAGCATCCAGAGATGATATACATGAACCATGAGTGTATGAGATGATCAACCAGCAATCAGTTTGGCTCAGTTTTAGAGCCCAGTGGAAGAGGAAAGAGGGTGGGACAGTGGAGTGTAGGACGGTGGACATGAGCTGCAGGAGAGGCTTGTCTCAAGTCACAGAAGGGAAGGAAGTGCTACAAACAAGCACGGTGTATTCTGGGAGCAGGTAGGGGCAGATGAACTCCTAGCCAGTCTAGGGAGTTTTGGGGGAGACCTACGAGACAGAGAGATCACCATGGGCCAAGACTGTGGAATTGCAAGCCCTTTATCAAAACTGGAGCCCATGGAGTGAAGGTACATTGATTCTGTGGCCCTACAATGTGTATTTTGGCAGGGTTTATGCTTGAACAAAGGCAGCCAGGCTCTTCTGTTGTGATGTGGTAGAGACTGGGAAAGGTCCTCTGTCCCCTAACATAATGCTTCAACACATCTAGAAAGCCCAGAGTGTGTTGCACTACAACAGAGAAGAGTCGGGGTCTGGCGTCACTGCTGTGATGAGCACAGCCCGTCCCATGGTAGGGGTTCCAGTAGGATTAAACTGTTTGTTCTCCTATCAGCAGGCAAGTTAATCCTCCACAATCCTTGCCAGGAATATGCAAACAGTAAACATTCTGTTCTGTAAGAATTGTCCTAACAAAAGCCAAAAGAAAGTATTTACTCCCTTGCAGATCTGAGCACATCTCTTAGTCCTCTTTCTCTGTAATTACCAGAGGTGATCATTAATCTCCAAAAGTGATGCCAGATTGCTCAGGCCTACTAACCCTTCCCCTTTTTGTTATCCAAGAACAGTATATATTATATGTACATGTGATTGAGTGAGGCCAACACCCTCTAGAGGGTTGCTTGAGGTCACACTGAGTCAATGTGGACTAGAAAAGCCTCATGTCCTTTTTATTTAACCACAAAACAAGTTGCCATATGAACACAACATAAAAAGCATTAACCTCTGATAAGTTACATTTATTTTCTTGTGCATTTGGCATTTATTTTGGGTGTTTCAATTTGTGTGGCTCAGTATATAGAGTTCTGTACATTGTCCTCTGAATCCTGGGCCTTTTATTTCTGTTGGCATGTCCCTTATTCTTTAGTTAAAATGACTGTTTTCCATTTCAATAAAAGTTGTCTCAAGATCTGTCCTTTGCTTTGGTGTCACTGCAATGTGAAATTCAGCAGGGTTTTTTCACTCTACACTGAGACAGCAAGTCATTTCAGCATCAGTCACTCTTGGTCAACTGATTTGACTGTTTCCTAGGATGGCAAAATTATTTTAACAGTGATTTCACATATTTTCTCTGGCCATTTGTTTCCCTGGTGAAAGTTTCTGGCCTTTTAATATGCCCTAACATTTTCCCCTGCTCACAATGTAGTGGGTGTCTGAATAAATCTTTAGTGCATTTCATGTCTGTGCATGCCTGCAGCTAGTTTTCTTTGAAATCAGAGCTGCTGGCTTTAGTGTGGCTGCACTATAAGCTGGACACAGTAGTTTCAAGGCCAACAGAAGGCCACTTTCTGAAAACAACAGAAATAACTTCTAGAAAATAAAAGCCTTCACTTGATATAACCTAAGCAGTTTATATGTATCTACTTTGCATGAAATGCCAAGCCTATGTGTTGAGGTTCAGATTGCCCAAGTACAAATGAGCATTAAGGCTGGGCGTGGTGGCTCATGCCTATAATCTCAACACTTTGGGAGGCTGAGGCAAGAGGACTACTTGAGCCCAGGAGTTCGAGACCAGCCTGGTGGGCAATATAGCAAGATCGTGTTTCTACAAAAAAAAAATTAAATTAGCTGCATGTGATGGTGCATGCCTATAGTCCCAGCTACTCAGGAGACTGAGGCAGAAGGATCATCCAAATCCAGGGGGTCAAGGCTGTGGTGAACTATGATGGTGCCACTGTACTCCAGCCTGGGTAAAAGAGTGAGACTCCGATTCAAACAAACAAACAAACAAACAACGGACATTAAGATGAACCCCATTCTCTTTGCCACACCATTTTACCCAAAAGGCTCAAATTCACTTGAGAAGTATCAATTGTTCCCTGTTTTTAAAGACTGCTGCTTAAATGATCATGTCGAGCTGGACAAAACAAACAGCATCACAACAATTCCTAATAACCTGGGTTATTAAAAATAACTGGGTTTCTAAATTTGAAAGAAAATCACTGCATGTAATTATGATGCCATAGTTACTAATGAACTTCATGAATGTCCACATCTAAGGACATTGTAGCCGGCTGTGGCTAGCAGGGCTGAAACTGGAATGAGGGAGTCACCTCAGGCATGAAATGTAATGGAGTGCCGAAAACACATTAGTCAAGATAAATATTGTAATGCAATATTTTAAAAATTAAAATTAGGTCCAAAAAATTTATGATGAACAAAATATCAAAATCAATGTATCAAAGTGGACCGATTGTAAAAATTACTTCCCTTCAGATGATTATGATACCATAAGGAGGGCAGAAAAGACAAGGGCATTCCATTCAAAATGTGTGGTCATTGAGGCAACATTCTCTATGTTCCAAGGCACTTTACAGAGAAGGAGAGACATCTATGCTTATTCAGTACTATGTTTTGTTTATCTTAGGTTAAAAGAGACTAGAAAGTTGGGGAAGGAAAGAAAGTCTACAGAAAAAGGAAAAAGATGCCTAAGAGCTGCTCAGTAACGAACCTTGATCTGTTCCATTTACTTTGGGGCCCCTATTCTGAAGAGATAGCATTCTCTGGCTCCGTCCATGCTCCACCATCAGACTCATCCCTTTATTCATCAGTCTCATATCCAAGGAATCATTGTCATGTCCATGTCATAGTTTAGTGCTCAATCAAGATCTGGCTTTCTAGGGCAAGGGGAAGTGGAAGATGACAGCAATAGCTTAGGTCGCTAGGCAAAAATATCTGGCCACAATTTTCCTGAGAACCATCCTGTAGGTTATGTATGACCATTAAAATTGTATCTGGGCCAGGCACAGTAGCTCACACCTGTAATCCCAGCATTTTGGGAGGCCAAGGCGGGAGGATTACTTGAGCCCGAGGTTTTGCGACCAACCCAAACAACATAGCGAGACCTCATCTCCACAAAATAAATTAATTAATTAACGGGCTATGGTGGTATGCCCTATAGTCCCTGCTACCCCAGAGGCTGAGGCAGAAGGATTGTCTGAGCCCAGGAGTTCCAGACTGCAGTGAGCTGTGATTGTGCCACTGCACTCTAGTCTGGGTAACAGAGTGAGACCAAGGAAAAAATATTGTATTTGGAGACCATGGAGAAAAGAATGTTCATTCTGAAAAGATCTGGTGTATAATGTGCACTATATAATATTCAAACATCAAGTGTTATTCATCACAGTCTTGGGATGGGAAAAATACACACACAGAATCACTGCTTAGGAAGAGGAAGTCCCTGAACAGAAGACATGCATCCCATATAGGGCAAGCTGAGACCACCGTCTGTGGACTGCTTGATATTTTATTAATTTTCACTGCTGAGAACTTCAGATCTTTTCATTATTAGCATTTTTTACTGAGCTTGTGCCTTCAGGCTTTTCAAGTAAAGGGCACAATTTTTAAAAATTAAACTTTAAATCATCTTGCATTAAAAGTTGTTCATTACCATGAATATGTTTAAAAGTGGGGTGCTGAGGTTATCACATAAATCTTCCAAACTGAAATGAGCTAAAGAGAAAATGTACATTTGAGAAAAGGAGACCCTGGATAGACAAGTCAGATCAAAGAGCCCAAGGTCCGTATTGTATCAATCTGACTGCCTTTATATCTATTCAGGCAGATCTAATGGATAGATTCATAATAACCCATCTCATTCATTCATTCATTAAGTGAATGAACATTCACTCAAACATTTCTCAAGTACCTACTATGTGTCAAGCACTGAACTAGATCCTGAACAAAACAGGCTCAGTCCCTGCTCAGTCCCTGCTCTCAAGGGTGTCCTGTAAACAAGACACCCTTTAAGATTATCATACCAGCAACTTGGATGGATTTAGAGTCTATTACACTCAATGATCTAACACAGAAACAAAGAACTGAGTACAACATGTTCTCATTCATAAGCAGACCCTAAACATCTAGCATAATACTACAAGAAAGGGATTGGTAGTAGTGGAACAATGCCAGGGGAAACAGGGAGTCGGGGGGACATAGCATCAATAAGGGTGCCTGATCTTAATCCAGGTGAAATGAGAACCAACGGGAGGCCCAAACTTCACCTGTATGTAAACCACTTATGTACCCAATCCTGACTTGTACCCCACAACTTTAAAATAAAATTTTTTAAAAATAAAAATTAAACAAACAAAAAAAAGATAATCCTACCCTAACTAAATGTAGAAGGACACATAACTGGGTTAAAGGAAGGATCCTCTGAAAAAGTGAAATCTACTTTCAGACCTGAGTGAATAAGTTATAGCTAACGTGGTGCTAGGGTTCTTATATGGGACTAGGGGAAACATTTCAGAAAAAGATTCCAAGAAAGAGCTTATGATAGTAGAGAATGGTAAATAGAAAAAAAAATGATGAATTAGAGAGTTAGCAGGAGAAGGCAGATGAGTGTTTAATATAGAAATTAGAGCCTATAGGCATGTAAGAAGAAGCAGACATGTGTGAGTTTAGAAGGATGTAACTGGAAAATCTGAGAAACAGTCACCAATGTTTTCAGCCTGGACTTCTGGAGGGCAAATGGGGAGATGAACTTGCAGGAAAGACTGCAAGGTCCACCGCAACCACAGACTGGAATTTGCAGAAAGGTCTGTGAAACTGCTGGGTGTGTGTGTGGCAAAGCCCCATGTCTGAAACCCAATGATCATCTGAGATTAATGGTTTCCCCTTCACTTCTGCCTTTCAAATCTCAAATCAGTTCCTTGGCAATTTCTAACTCAGGACCATGAAGGGAAGGGGATTCTGGAAATTCTTGCTCCCAGCCTTAGGTAAAGGTATAGCAGTGGGTACCTCGAAACAGGATCAGACCATTTACAGCTTGTTATCTGGCTTAGAGTGGGAGTTTTGATACTAAAATCAACAGGAAAGCGTTATAGGGAATAGCATAATTAGAAGTTCACTTCCACCATTTTACCCTGGCCATACTATGCAGTAGAGATTGAAAGGCAGCCAGGGAGAAGCAGAAATGCAGATTAGAGGTTGTTGGGAAGCAAGAGATGATAAAAATGTGGTCTAGGGTAGAGACTGAGAGAAGTAAAAAGATTAAGATGCAAAACAGGATTTGTTCTGGATTGAATACAGGAGGCAAAGATGAGAGAGGTTATAGCCAATAGACATGCCACGAGGGTGTCAGTGCTGGGGCAATTCTCCTCCGGTCTTTATATTGAGAGACAATCAGTACTGCAAGGTCCTTCAGGTCAACTCGTCTAATTCCCTCCCCAGTTCTGACTGATCACTGTCTGTATTCAATACCACATTGATTAGGTGAAGGGGGCATGCAGGTTTATTTCAAGAATTTGTTTCAAACCACGTGTTTCACAATTTTCATGTCTTTGCCTGAAAATGTCACTGTACCAGCATGATTTCAGGAAGCAGAGAGCACACATTTTCTCTTTTACTGCAGACGGGTTGTAGAGAGGGCAGCACCTTGACAAGAACTAGGACAAGCCAAGTCTAGCTTTCAGTGAAGACAAGTACCCCACCCTTCCGCAGCTGCATCTGGATCAAGTTTAGAGATGAGTAAGAGTAGAGCCTAAAGGAGATTTGAAGGTGATGAGAAGAAACTCTATCTCTATGCGGATAGACAAAAAGATACTGCAGGCAGGGAAGCCAATGCTCTTTGCCTTCTCATTTATCTGTCTCTGAAGCTCAACAGATTGGCAGGAGCTGCCTCACTTTGAGAGGAGTGCTAAGATAAGTTCATTATGTGTTTGTATTTGACACTGCTTGTTAGAAAAATGTCCACTTTTTACTGTTCCTTAATGTAGCTATTATAAACAAGAAATTCTGGTTAAAAAAAAGAGTCTCTTGTTCTAAGTAAATTTGATGGTAAGCTTTCAAGTGTACAAAACCTTATCACATTAGTAGGAAGTTAATTTCTTCCTGAAACCTTGAACTTGGGGGTTTTGTGAATCATGTGTGAGATGGTGAAACCCACTGGCAAAGTGCAATGTTACAGCCTGGTAAACTTATGGGGAATAATAACCGGGACTGGGTTTTAAATAGTAAACGAAGAAAGAATGAAGAACAATTTTGCAGGGTTTAAATGTAAAGTAAAGGAATCTCCATAAAGAAGAAAAATGTTTAAGGGGTTCACATATTCCAAGAAGAAAATAAGAGGGAGGGAGTGATACCTAATACTCAGCTTCATCAACCTCAAGTTAAGAAAATGTCTTAAGGAAAAAACAAACTTCTTGTTTAAAACTTTTCCCAGCCAACATTTTACAATCCAGGAATGTACCAGTGCCCAGTAGCTCTAGAATTGGCAACATCTTAGCCACTTTTATCCTAAAATACTTCAAATCTCTTCCTTGGCTAATTTTCCTCCAGAGGAATTTATTTTTAATTATCTAACCAACTCCAGTCAGAAATACCATTCACCTTCAAGAAATATGTTTTATAAAAAAAGTCATTATAAGACATATGATTGTGTGTTTTATATACCTTAGAAGCATGTTTTATAAAAGACATATTTATTCTGATGAAGAGGTTTGAATAATCAAGCTTCTCTAAAATACCTCAGAAGAACTATGAAACCATTATTTCAACATTAATTAAAATAAAAATGTAATGATATACAGTTACAAAAACTGATTCTTCATTACCATGATTCAGAAATGCAATGCTTCTCTCTTCTTATAGCCCCTTAGTATATAGTTGTCAACCAATGAAGCATGAAGCAGTCAATAAAATTACTTTCAAATAAAAAATAACAGTGTGTTTTGAAAAATTAATTTTCTTTCCTGTACCAAAAGCAAATTTCCAAAAGTTGTGATGTTATTCAAACTCAGAAGGACCAAGTCTGAAGATTTCAGAAAAAGATTAGTTGCGGCATCTAAAATAGCAATTTTCAGTTCATGAATGACACAAAACCATTTTAGAGGGACCTGTTTGCATCCTGAGTGGGATCATGATGGTTTCTATTGTGCTGAATGATAATGTATTAATGCCAAAGAGTGGTCTGAGATTATTAACCCCATAAATCTCTTAACAACACTCCAGGTCACATTCCTGCTGCATTCCTAATGTTGCTATGTATAAAAAAATAGCACAATGGTAACAACCTCTGAAGTTTTGTCAAGATTAAATGAGATAATGCATGTAAAGCACTTAACACAATGTCTAATACAAGGATCTTGCTCAATAAACAATTGCTATTATTACAGCTTAACCTCCCTGCTAGTCAGATAAATTCCATTAGCTGGAGCATGAGTACAATATTCCTATTGGGGGTTGAAGTGATTTCACTAATTTATACCCTGTCATCTTCATCTAATGACAATAAAAGAGAGTCAACCCCAGATCAGTTAGTTATTCTTTGTGAGTGAATTTCAGGGGGACCTAAGTCACATACATGTCCCAAATCTGAAAGAGTTTAGTAAAATGCCTCCAGGTCTTAAAACTTCAAATAAGTACTTAAAAGTCCACAATAATCAGTGCTCTCTGCGTGAGTTGGGAACAGAATCAAAAAATGGGGTTTCTATTCTTAATTTACATAATAATTCCTATGAGACCATGAAACTTACCATCAGACTTCTTGATGCAGCTGTGTATTAATCTGTAAAATTGGGAGAGTAATAATATTATCTTATGAACAAACTTTCACAGATGGCTGTACGTCTAGGAGTCCAGATGATTGTGGTTCTCTTTTTTGCCTCTTCCTCCACGTCTCTCCTGGAATTTAATATGCCCTAATAGTCACCACAATTATGTGGCCAAAATAAGCAATACTTTTAGCTTCCAGTAACAAAAATAAATAAACCAAAGTGGTTTAAATAAAAGCATTGTATTGCTTATATACCAGAAAAATCCGAACAACTTCAGGCCTGTTTTGGTCATTGT
This sequence comes from Tarsius wallacei, assembly GCA_963574415.1. Classification (NCBI taxonomy): domain Eukaryota; kingdom Metazoa; phylum Chordata; class Mammalia; order Primates; family Tarsiidae; genus Tarsius; species Tarsius wallacei. The sequence continues at coordinate 15,055 of CAUYQG010076628.1, read as the reverse complement.
TCTAGCTCAATTTCTACACAAGCACATTGTCTCTCTGCCTTCTTTCATGATCAGTCTTGTCTCTGGGCTGGCTTCCCATGTGTGGCAAAATGGTCTCACCATATCCAGGCATTAAATCCACACTTTTCTTTTTTAAGGGATAGGACTTTTCTTACCCTACCATCAAATGCAAGTTTAAAACTTCACTTTGACTAAATCAGTTTTTGTCCCGTGCCTATCCTGGAAGCCAGTTCTTAAGTCTGGGGAATGAAATGATGCAAATTTATTCAGAAGGTTGAGGCAGAATTATTGCCGTGCACAACAGGAATGCTATACGGTAAGAAAGGGATAGATCTTGAGACAACCAAAAGTTGCACCACTTGTTAGATTTACTACAAAGGCTGAGAAGTAGCTCCAAGAAAATTACAGAGATTACTTAATAACCCAGCTCTGTTATATTTACCACCTGTGAGGTCTGCTCAAGTTCCAGATTGCCAAAGAACAATCTGAAAGATATAGTTGGTTCTCTGCTTAAAAAAAAAAAAAAGAAAAAATGATACCCCTATGACAATGTCATATACTATCTTGATTTCCTCTTCACTTGTGATGAGTTCTTTCCATAAAACTCCTCGAGCTTTCATTTAAATAGGCTTTTGATGAATCCCTCCTGGACTGCTAGGTATGTGGCTCAAATTAGTGTCTAGCACATCTGCTACACACATATACTAAAATCTTACATAGAAATGAATAATTTCATAAGAACTAATTGGGGTTCAAAACCCCCCAGGGAGAAGTCAATGAATAAGAAAACATAAGCAGAAATCATACGGATTCCTCCCGAGATGGATTGCAGCACACAAAGCCATATGTGTCAATTTTCTTAGATAGTGTGTGTTGTAAGAAATGCTGCAAGTGTATCCTTTTGCACTTTGTCTGACCCTTATTTTTCAGATTGAAGAAACAACCCAAAGACCCCCAGGTCCTGAAATTTCCTCAAGAGTTCTCACAAATGATTTAGAACTTGAATGAAATATTTTATCATGTTTAAATCATTTTCAAACGAATTGTTCCTTTGTGGACACAGTTTAACTAAAAAGGTAATGAATGCATGTCTTCTCCATATATTTAATGTGTCAAAAATACCATCCTGCTATTCATCTTCAAAGAAATAAATGCAGATCACCTACCAAGAGGAAAGACAAACACCAAAAATACAATTTGTGGGGAATCGTGGGGAGGAAACATTCAAGTTTTCTCACACCACCCATGCTTTTCTATCCATTTAACAAAATTCTATGTTTCTCTTTGTGTGTTTTGAGAATTGGTTGTGTACCCTTTTTGAGTTACCAACACCTTTGGCTCCCCAGTGAAACCTATAGAACCTGCCTCAGAAAAATAGAGTTATAAAGGAAATCAAGTATATTAAAATACAGTTTTCAAAATAACAAATGTATAATATGGTAATACATGTGATTTTTAATTAATTAATTTAACAATAAGATCTAGAAGCAGGTCTACCAACTATCATAATTTGGAATAATTATGGCTGCAAATAATATTTGAGGTACCTGAAAATTTTAATAGGACATAAAATCATCTATGATATTGATAAGGTCACAAGTAGTGCTACACTACGATGTTTTGTTGCCTTGACTTAGGGGGCACAGTTGAGATTCTAACCCCAAGCAATGTGGCTCCAGAGTCTTCTCTCTCAATCATGTTGCTATTCTACCTAAAACAGATCGGTGAGACAATTTAGCTGAAATTCTTCATTTTGCAAGTTAGGTAACTAAGGTTCAAGAAAGCATGAGTAACTTGCATTAGCATCGATAAGTAAGAAATGTTTTGTTGGTTTGTTTTGGTTTTAGTCTTGTGGTCCTCAAATATATGGAATTGGACTGACTATAATCTTTGCTTCAGGATCTGCCATGGTCCTCCTTACTTTAACTGATTAAGTAGTTTAAATAAAATAATGAGTATTTATACATTCACTACTCAACTCAAGGACTCAACATTGACGATAACTTACATCCACCTCCCCTGTCCACTTATTTTCTTCCGTGGTAGCCAAAATGTTTATGACTCTTTCACACATACACACACACACTCACACACACACACACTTTTTAAAATCACAATATAGGCATGCTTAAACAATGTTGTTTAGTTTTAACTTTATAATGAAATGGGTAGTCTTTTGGAGCTTGTTTCTCACACTCAATATCCCATTACTAGGATTCGTTCATATTGTTGCAATGCCTGTAGTTCAATCATTGGTTAGAAGGCATACATGCATGCATGCACATAGTCCAACTTTATGCTGTTTATGGAAAATAGATTCGAAGCCCATTCTCTGGACTGAAAGACCAGCACTTGCTTCACTCTCCTAAAACTGCCACTCTTTATCTCCAAGCATCCCTTCCTCCTCTGAGTGGTGTATTTCTTCATAGAGAGCTCTTCCCAGGAGTTCTGAATCACAATAGTAGGCAGCTGCCAAGCGAACCTTGGTTAAGGCCGGCTTGTTATTTGAAACATGTGAATAAACTGGCACTGAGCATCTCTGTCCTGGTGCAGAAAAGAGAAAAATCCAGCGCTCAGAGGTGTGCCAAGGCCAGGGATGAGGTATACTTGTGGAGGAAAGGTATCTCGAAGTCACAACTGATTGGGCCATGGAAGATGAGAGATGAGGAAGACCTTCACACTGCTTCACCTGGGCTAAGACCAAAAGCCAAGCAAGGCTGAGACCAGTGGGGGCAGAACTCAGTGCCATGTTGCCATGGTGATTCTTCTACTAGCTCAGAGGCTTCCTCTGCTCTCCAGCAAAGCCCAGCCTTCAAGGTGAAAAGAGATAGGAGTGGTGGGGGAAGAGAAGATAGGGCTGCTGTAGCCAAGGCAGAAGAATTCTACTGTGAGAAGACCATGAGACAAAATCCCCTTTTTTAGTGTGAGTGCCAGTGTGTGTATATGTGTGTGTGTGCACGTGTGCATATGCCTACACTGAGGAGGGAGATTAAAGAGTGGATTTTCTCTGCTAGGTGCCACCATTAACTAAGTAATTCTAAATTTCAATCTCTTCTCAAATCTCAGGCACCTCTATGTTGCAGAATTTCTCTTTGACTGGACTGTGAACAGATCTTATATGAGCACCTCCCTCCACAGCAAACAAATACGCACACACACAACATACATGCTTCTGCCATCTTTTCTAAACAAACAACAGATTGCATTGCTGCTGTTCAAAATAATATGCCAAGAAAATAGGGAGAATTAATTTTTTTAAAAAAACTTCTTCATCAAGATTCAAACCAAATGCATGTGCCTACCAAGTACTATACAGCATGATTATTAGCACTTCATAAACACTCATCAATCCCATGCCTGCAAAGATTCAGGGAAACTGTTGCCCAACCTTAACTCTCCAGGGAAGGGCCATATGCGAAAGTGAGTCATATTTGTCATCTGCACAGTACATTCCAGAATGCTCAGCAAGCATTTTCTTGAAGGTCACTCATAGTCCCCATTTTACAGATGGACAATCAGAGAGAGGAAGAGAGGTGATATGATGCCTTTCCCCACAGTTTCTCCCACACAAATTAGTAACTTTTTTTATTCATTGAAATAATTTTTTTAAAGATACAACTTTTGCCAGAGCACAGGTGCAATATCTAAGCATAATCATTTTTCACCAGGAAACATGGCATCTACCATGACCACTGCCATGTATAAAATGAAGAACATATTTCTTTCTTCTTCCTGGGGTAACTCAACTTGAGCCTCCTTATGGTAGATACATGTAGGTCACCATACCAACCAATGACAAATCTGGGTAAGCCACTCACAAGAACTAAACCCCTGTGGCATCACTATGATGTTATTTTAAAAGTGACAAAAGACTGATATGCTTAAAACCCATTAAATTTTTTCCAAAATGAAAATTTACAGTCACAGCAAAAAAAAAAAATTAATTAATTGAAAATAGAAAGCCTGAGTATTCAGCAACTCTAATGACATTACTAGAATATGTCATTATTCTACTTAGGACCCCAAGCAAACTACTTTAATCTTCTGAATCCTCATTTTTCTCATCTGTAAAATGATACTATAAATAGTATCAACCTCTCAACCCAAGTGATTTTGATGATTAAATGATTCATTGTGCATGTAAAATCTTGACATGGTGCCTAGCACATAGTAAGAACTGAGTAAATATTAGGAATTTTTCAAACTTTGCCAAGTTTAAATGTGTTGCTTGATCTAGGGAAGGATCATCCTTCCCAATGGAAGGGTAAAGAATTCCTGCTGTGTGCATTACAGACAAACATTAGCAAAACACTGGCCATTGACAAATACATCTTCAAATTATTGTTGAGCATCCATTATTTATAATTTACATGAAAAGAGGGCTGCTGTACAATTTCTAAACTCATGACAGTACTTTCTGCCCTCGAGGTGAACTCTTCCGCAATACTTGGGTGAGCTGAAGTGGAGAAACCATATGCAGCAAAGGATTCAGGTTGTTCCAGGGCATAGATTCCAACTTTGGGGCATGGATGTGGGCAGCTGGGCAAGTGGCATCAGCCTGGCAGCAGCTAAGCCTGGAGCAGCTCCTTTGAATAAAGGTTTCCAGCTGACTGCACATCTAAGTGGCAGGGTCAGGAATGGCCTTAGGTTCTGGGAGGCAAAGATGTATCCACAATCTGAGAAGAGCCTTTACTCCAGGGACATACAAAGAAGAGGGCTCACCTCCATCAGTCTCTTGAGCCACAGATGCATATGCTAGGAAGGAGGGCCCCCCAAAAGCTGTCACAGTTAAATAGCAGAAAATGGCTGTATATTATAGAGCTTTGTAGCTCAGTAGATAGATTTGTTCATAAGGCTTCTGATGAACATGAATGAGTCCTTCCTGTAACCACCCTATGAGATGAACAGCCATTCATCTCAATTAGCAACTGATAAACATAGTGAATTAAATTAGTTTGTGGCCAGCATCATCACGGGATGCTAGACTTGCAAGAATTTGAAGAGAATTAGACATCACCCAAAATACCAGCTTCACTGCATGAAGGAAATGTGGGCAAAAGGTTTGTTGACTGGTCCAAGCCCTCACAATATGCCACACTAGGCAAGAATACAACAACTCAGTGCTTTATAATTTGTTGAGAAACTGTCTACCCTATCTACCACCACCACCACTCCCACCTTAGGACTATGACTCAAATTCTAAAAATTTAACCGTAAAGAATACTCAGTTGACCCCACTAGTTTTAGGAAATCACCAGCCACTGATTGAATAGCCTCTTTCTTTCTGTATACCTCCTCCAACTTCCTGCTCCCTTGCAATCCAACAAGAACAGCCAAATATACTTAAAGGTCAATCACAAAACTTCCCCACGCTCCTTCCAAAAAATCCTACCTTAATAGATTGCATCCTTTTTACTCTATAAAACTCAATTTTCTTTCAAATCCTCCTCAAATCCTGCAGAAGCAAAAGTGACAGGAGATGTTTTCTTTGCCACAGCAAGAGGATGAATACAGCCTTTGCAAATTTGATTTCTAACTTAGTTCTGGTTTTGACACAGTATAACTTGAATATAAATATAAAAACCCTGCTCATTGAATAGTGTTTTAAAAATATAGATTTTAGAATCTGGTGACTTCAGAACAGTGATTCCTACATGAGCTCTTTGAGCTGAGGTAGTATAAAGTTCATGCATGATTCAGATTTTCTTCCTCTGTGACAGCTACCAACAATATTTCGTATGTCAAGTTCTCTGTCATCCTGTGTCCTTAACCACTGATGGTAGAGATTTGTGCTGATCCATTTTGTACAACACATAGCATGAGTGAGACATAAACTCATGTGAGTCAAACCATAGAAATTTGGGGAGGTTGTTGTTACAGCACTAGAACCTATCTCATCCTGACTAATACACCTAGTAAAGTGTCTTTCAATGAACAAGTGCACAAGAGAGATTTATTCACCTAAGTCTGTTGGAAAAAAGTTTATTAAACAAAGTTAATTATTTCAACTTATGACTCATATCATTTGACATTAGGGAGCTTCAGTCCATGCATGGAGACTCAGGGAGACATAGACACAAATAACTGTTAACAAAAAGTCAGTCCATGTTAAAACACTATCTAGAAAGATAAAGTGTTCTGAGAGCACAGAGTGAGGTTGAATTGACTCTGCTTGAGAGAGCTGAGAAAGGATCGAGGAGGACATATCATTAAATCATTAAATCTACGCCTAGAAGAACTTCTCCAAGTGGAGATGACAAGCAAGGGAAAGGAGACAATATTAACAAAGTCCTACCCTGCAGTCCTGTTGGGCTACAGGGCTAAAATAATAATTAAATAAGAGCCTACAATAGTCCCCTGTGGTTTTGACAACTGATAAAATTAAGAGATCATTTTCTAGCTGCTAAATGATCTCACTAGAAGTCTGCTTGAGAAAGATGATGATGCTTTATGCCAGAACCTCATGTAAGGATTGCTGTGAAAGTGTTCTGAGCCACTGTATTCTAAAATCTATATTTTAAAAGTGTGATTTAGTGAGCAGAGTTTTCAAAATAACACCTTCCTATTCAAATTCTACTTTGTCAAAAACAAGTTAGAGATCAAATTAGCAAAGCCTGTTTATTCATACACTTGCTATAGCAGAGAAACCATCTATCATCAGGTCCATTTACATTTCATTGTGTCCACCAATCCCACCCTTATACCATGACCCTTACTGCCCTTACTGGGGTACACAATACACTCTGCTGTCTTAGGAATAGTTTGTTTTGGTGATGTTTGGGGGAGCCAGCATTCAACAATCTTCACTTTTCCCTTCCTAATATCAGTTTATTCAGCCACTACCAGTGATCTGATCATTAAACCAAAGTGACATTTTTGTATTGTTTTGTTCTGCAGCACAATATTTCAGATACCTATTTCCAATAGTCTGATTTGATTGGGGTAACAAATAACCCTAAAATCTCAGTAAACTGATACAACAAAAGTATACTTCTTGCATGATTACATGCTCATTGTGAGTCATGATAGGGCCAAGTTTCACACCATTACTCATGAATATAGACTGACAGAGAGGTTCCACCATCTGGGACATTGTGATCTTCTAAAACAAAAAAGAGAGAAACCACAAGGTTTTTAATGGGTTGGTTGCTGCCTCAGCTTAGCACTAACAAGTATTTCATTGGCAGGACTACTCAGATGACCCACCCAACTTCATGGGGCCAGGGAATGTAAGAAGCATACTTGATGAGAATTATTGTACTTGACACACTAAGTTGTATAAAGATTTCAAAATAAGAAAAATGAAGAGTCTTCCAACAAGGGACTTCAGATCTAGTGAAGGAAAAACACTATACTAACATGAGATGCATTATAAATGACTTTTTGAAGTCAGGTCCATCTGGAACTGCTTAAAACTGCCACAATGATTTGCAGAGAACTATCAGGAGACAGGATAGTTCTAGACACCCCCAGTCCTTGTTTTAATCTAGGGAAAAGTCTAGATCACTTGTGTGTGTTTTGAATTGCTCCTCCTTTATCCACTCCAATATTCCCTTGATTAGATTTGAACTCGGAACATTTAGGAGCTTAAGAATGACCTGCTAATCTGGGACACCTCTGCAGTTCGAGGTAACAGGACAACCAACTTTAGCCTAGCTCAGAATCAATGTGTATAAAGAGACTTGAAAAACCATAAAATTACCCCAGGCTCTAGTAGATATGAGTATGGTCACCATTCCTATGCTGGAAGCTCTGTTGGATTTGAGTATCCCTGTCATTCTCAAAATTCACTCCTAAGGCAGGGAATGGGAACTTCTCTTTATTTGACTGTTGGAAATCTGGCTCCCCAAAGGGCTTCTGCATTCAGGGTCCTATTTCTGTGCTTTAGAGCTTAGCCATGGATCTTATCATGTCCACATACATTCATACATCTGTTCTCATTCATTTGGATGGTGAGATACCTACTGGAATTACTATGATTCTGAGGCTGTAAATGTCAAACCTCCAATAAACTGAGATAAACCACTCAAAAAACCAAAATGAGTGACAGCGCTTCTCCAGGAAGCCCCTTCTGAGCACCAGTGATGCCATGTTGATCCCATAAAGCTCTCTCCATAGTACACTCTCTATTCCTGTGTCAATTCCCAATCTAAGAATAGCTGCAAGCAAAAGAAAACATATACCCAGAATCTAGATGCATTTCTCTCTGCCAGGAGGACAGACTGCAGAGCCGCAGGTGCTCAGGAAACTCAAGGCAGCCACCCCCAGACCGGCCAAGCCATGGAAAATAACCACGATGTTTGCGATTTTAAAAATAAATATTTAAAGTGCATACTTTCCCCCATTTACTTCACATTTCTTTTTGTCTTTGCCTCCATCTCCCTAAAAATGAGAGAAGCTGACAGGTCTTACAATTATTTAAACCACCTGAAAAGGTACCAACTTCAGCTATGGAATCAGCCTGTCATGCTATACGTATCTATTCAGGATAGTATGAAATCTCTTTGTATTAAACTGTACAAATGAAATCAGATAGAGGAGCAAGTACTCATTCCTCATGCAGGGAGTAACTGTGGGAGTCCCACAGAGAGGCAAATTCAACTGCATCAAGACAGAACACACCTGGGAGGGAAGGAGAAGAAAGTGAGAGTTTCGACAGGAAGCCTGGTTGCAGCTGTAGGTGAGGCTTTGACTGTCAACCTCAGAGTAAAGGAAGGCAGTAGGAGGAATGATATCCAGAGTCTGAGCTGATGATACACACAAGTGAGAACTGGGTACCTAAGGAATGCATACAGCAGAAAGACTTTTTGGAACTCTGCTTGCATTGATCAAGAGAACCAGCTAGCATGGTGGTTCACACCTGTAATCCCAGCACTTTGGGAAGCTGAGGAGGGAGGACTGCTTGAGCCCTAGGAGTTCAAGGCCAGACCTGGCCTCCTCTGCAGAAAAATAAAAATATTAGCCAGGCATGGTGGCGTGTACCTGTAGTCCCAGCTACTTGGGAGGCTAAAGAGAAAGGATCACCTTAGCCCAGGAGTTTGAGGCTATGTGAACTGTGATCATGCCACTGCCCTCTAGCCCAGGCAACAGAATGAGATTTTGACAAAGAAAATTAAATTAAACTAAATTAAATTAAATTAAACTGCCAGAGAATGGTCTTTGGCAACAGAGACAAGTAACACCCAGCAGTAAATTGCTAAAACAGGGCTAGGATGAGGGCAAAGAAATCCTAATTGAGTTCTTAAAATAATAGAATCTTAGAATGAAGTTATTTACTCCATTTGTTAATTTTATAAAGAAATTGAATTTCAGGAGGATGCTGTGAGTGGCTCAAAGCCAAAGCCATAGAGTTCTTTGGGGTATTCTTTTGCAAAAATTTTAGGCACATTTTCATAAACTTCCATTTTAAAATGAAAGTTAAAAGCACATATCATTGTCAATTATCATAGTTGGAGTTCCCCCAGAAGTAGGTCCTATGACCAGGACTTGTTTGCAAGTTGAGAGGCACAAGAAATACTGGTGGAAGAATGGAAAAGTAGTACAGAGGTAGACATAGTGCTAATAAAGCAATGAGACAAGAAAGGGTGTGTTAAGTCAGTTGTCTCTCTGGGCATTTGGAGATAATTCAACTGGGGAAGTCTGGGAGATGCAATGATCATATACTTCAGAGTTCTTCCACGTGTAGAACTTTTGATTGTATCTAGAGGGAGCTGGGGTTGTTTATCCATGGATTCCCATATGTCATCGGTTGAGAGGGCTGCGTTTAAAAAGAGATAATTCCTTGACCTTTCTGGCTTGGTCTTCAGGTGAGCTGAACAGACTTCCATTGCTTAGGGAAAAGTCCTCAGGCAAAAAGTTGGAGATGTTGGCACTTGAAAATTAACATGAGTGCACAGAAATGAGAAGGTCCAAAGGATATGCATGGGTCCCTGACAGGGTCTGCTATGCCAATTAAAAGTAATATTTTAGATTATCCATTATATATTTAGCTATATTTCTGCCCACCTCGATTCCATAGATAATTACAAGGTGAAAACATCTACTTTTTCCTTGTTCACTATGTGATGCAGTTTCTTTCAGCTGTAATAGGGTGGCCTACACTGAAATGTTGTTTCAATAACCCAGTTTTGCCCTTGATCCATTTTTGCAAACCATAAATGCTACATCATTGGTTTGACATACACGTAATGTGTTTTATAGCCCCAACCCCCTATTTATCAATGTATTATTGCAACATACAGCATAGATACACAGGTGTGTTGTTCTTTTTGTTAGCTTCCAAACTAGCATAAGAATATCTCAAACTTCTAAGTATGATAGCACTTTAAATCTAACAAGCCAAGAGAAAGCTGAGTTGATACCTATAATTTAGGTCATATAATTTTGAAATACAGCCTAATCCCCGGTGTCTTTGTTAATTTATCAAAAGGCTATAGTGTACTGGCGAACATCATATTATTCTTGCAAATAAACTGGTATATCTTGCCGAATTTAAAAAGAAGATGTGTCTCAATTAAAATTGTATGCATTCCACTGGTGCTGTCTGAAAAATTACTTGTAAAGTTGATTTTTGAAGTAGTTAGATTTAGAGTCATTTTAATGTACAAATATCTGACAAGAACTAGAAGTGCAACCTATCACCTTGAAAAAAAGATAAAATAAATGCAGATTTTTAAAAGACTTGATTTTTCTGAAAGCCCTCAGAAAATGTTACCATTTAGTAATGACATTCCCCATTCATTTGACCTCAGCTTGACACACTGAATTGCTCTGAACAGCTGTGACCAGACACATAAGTTCTACATCTTAACTCTTGCTTTTCTAATTTTTACAGAAATGCACATTAAAAGAATGCCAAGGCTAGAGCCAGAGACAATAAAAGAAGCAAAGTCACAAGTAATTATAACATCCACATTTACCAGTGCAAAGAGGTTACCAGCATTTCCTCGAAAACTTTGATAACATTCCACATTGAAATAGCTCAGACATAAAGTTATGCCGTGCTTCTTACCTGATTCCATGAATTCAAAATGCTTGGATTAATAATACCTGAACTTATGTCTCTCAAATTAAAAAAAAAGAATACCCTCCTGACTGTTGGACTATTACCTAGATTGCAATATGATTAATTATAAAGAATGCAAGGTGTGACCCTCCTGGGCAACTTGGTGAGACCTCATCTCCACAATAAAACAAAAAATTAGCCGGGTGTGGTAGCGCTCACCTGTAGTTCCAGCCACTTGGAAGGCTGAGGCAGAAGGATCGCCGGAGCCTAGCAGGTCGAGGCTGCAGTGGCCGCTCCCGGCCACTGCACTCCAGTCTGGGCGACAGAGTGAGACTCCAACTCAAAAAAAAAGAATGCAAGGTGTAGAGAGGACATATTGGATTATTTCTAAAACACTTAAAAAATGAGTGGTACTAAAAAAAGAAGAAGAAGAAGAAGAAGAAAATGAGTGGAACTACAAACTAATTTTCATGCACGTGTTAGCTATCCCCTATAATGTAACACTAGTGTGGCTCAGTCCCATAACACTGGAAGAGAGCAAAATACTTTGTGATCCCAGTTTTCAGTGGTTGTTCATGGTTCTCAACCCCAGTCACACTTTAGAATTACCTTGGGAGCTGTTAAAAAAAAAAACAACACATTGCCCAAACCTTGCCTGGTATTTCTGAAGCTAAACTCAGAAATTATGACGATTTTAATGTTCATCCAGAGTTGAAAATCACCACTGATTTTAATCCCACGCCTTGGGAGGCTGAGGTGAGTGGATTGCCACATTGCCCGGGCTGGTCTCGAACTCCTGGACTCAAGTGATCCTCTCACCTCGGCCTGCCAGAGTGCTAGGATTCCAGGCGTGAACCAGCCTGAGGTGATGGGTTTATGAGGATGGGTCGATGCCTCTCAGGATGCCGATAAAGTTGAGCAGGACCACTGTGCGTTTGGACACTCGAAACCGTGTCGGTTTCCAGGGCTCGGGGCTGCGGGCTGACTTCCTGCCATCAGGGCCGCAGGCCAATTGCTTCACCAGCGGGGCTGCTTTCCTCAGGCCTGAGACAGCATCAGATCTGGTTTTCTCCTGAGGAGCTGATAAGCTTCAAAGGAGGTGACATGTGTGTGGGAATGCCCTGGATGTGCTTGCCTCATCCACCGCAGCTTTGTGAAAGAGGCTGGGGCGTGGACTTTTGTCTCCCTCCAGATAAGGAAACGGAGGCATGGCAAAGGTCAGGAGCTTGCTGGGACACACAGCGTGTGGCTGTGGTGGATGAGATTCCAGGTCCCGAGTCCTGGTCTGCCCTTTAACAGAGAAACAGGAAGGAAAGCGGGTTCTCTTTTTTTAGAAAGGTTTTTTATTTAAAACATTTAAAAACTACTATGAAACCTCCAAATTTACACAATGTAAAATAAACACCTACATACTGCTTCACTGATTTTTTTTTTTTTTTGAGTCGGAGTCTCACTCGGTCGCCCCGACTGGAGTGCAGTGGCTGCTCCCGGCCACCGCAGCCTCGACCTGCTGGGCTCCGGCGATCCTTCCGCCTCAGCCTTCCGAGTAGCCGGAATTACAGGCGCGCACTACCACGCCGGCTAATTTTTTGATTTATTGTAAAGATGAGGTCTTGCCAAGTTGCCTGGGCGGGTCTCGAACCCACGGGCTCAGGCAATTCACTCACCTCGGCCTCCCAAAGCGCAGGATTTCAGGCTGAACCACCGAGCCCGGCCTTAATTTTTAATACCAATCTTACTGCCACTCCTCTCACCACTGGATTACTTTGAAGCAAACCCTAGATATCATATCAATACCATATTTACTTCATTATATATATGGATATAATTTTATGGGGTTTTAACATTATTCTCTTTATCCGTGGATTTCTAAGCAAAAGTTAGAAGGGGATGGGTGTGCGTGTCTCAGCGTGGTTAGGCCACAGGCACGCTGCTGATTGAAAAAAAAAAACTCTGGGGCTATTTTCTTTTTCTTTCTTTTTTTTTTTTTTGAGGCAGAGTTTGCTGTCACCCAGGCTGGAATGCAGTGGTACAATCACAGTTCACCGCAGCCTCGACCTCCTGGGCTCAGGTGATCCTCTCACTTCAGCCTCCGGAGTAGCTGGGAATACTGGTGTGTGCCACCACACCTGGCTAATTTATTTATTTATTTATTTTGTAGAGGCGAGTTCTCTCTATGTTGCCCAAGCTGGTCTCCAACTCCTGGGCTCAGTGATCCCTCCTCGGCCTCCCAAAGTGCTGGGATTACAGGTGTGAATCACCAAGCCCAGTCTTGGTGCTACTTATGTTTAAAAAAAAAAAAATCTCTCACCAAACACTATTCTGTAATTGCTGTGGATTAACATATATGTTTTTAATTTTTAGTTTTAAAGATGCGGGGTGCAATTCAGGAACTGGGGGTTAATATTAGTGCCTGTGAAAGCTTGGAAAAAGCTTGGAGGATACCCCCCAGGCTATCAAAAGTGGTTTTGGGGTCGAGGGCGGCGGGCCCTGGGGGTGTGGCCACAGCATGGCGAGATGAATCCCACACGCAAGGAGTGCCCTGTGGGGTCATGGCAAGGCCTCGGCGACAGGACATGATCTTCCCTCGTCTCCCGTGGGGAGGAGTGGATGGAGGGGTTTGGAGTGACTCACTCAGGCCACGATTGTGACCCTCGTGGTGCCTACGTGCGGCTCCCTGTGCTGGGGGTGGGTGGTGTGCGGGCACCTTTTTGGACACCATCTTGCTAGCTCTGGGCTGTGACACATGGCTGTAGTCATTGTCACTTGAGACAAGCTGAAGAGGGTGACTTGCCCACGTGACCTCGCGGGTTTGCGTGTGTGAGAAGGTCCCGGAGGCCAGCCCCCGAAGATGGGGCCTCACGCGCCCACTGCCTGGAGCCGAGCCGCCCTGCTCCGCCTTCGGTGTCTGGATGGATGATGCCTGCGACCTCTGGGTCCCTGGGCACAGTCCAGGTTCCTGGGTGCCCCCCAGGAGGGCGCAGCTGGGCGCTGGGAGAGACTCATGGCCCGGCCTCTGCCTTGCGTGATGGGCCCGGTGGCCTTCCCTCAGGATCAGCAGGAAGGCTGAGGACCCCTCTGCCTTTGTTTTTCTTCTCTTTTTGGTAGAGGTAGAGGGTTTTGCTGTGTGGCCCAGGCTGGTCTTGACCTCATGGCCTCAATCAGTCCTCCCACCTCAGCCTTCCAAAGTACTGTGGTTACAGGTATGGCCAATGAAATTGGTTTTCTTTTCTTTTGGTAGAGATGGGGTCTCGCTATGTTGCCCAGGCTGGTCTCCAACTCCTGGCCTTGAGTGACCCTCCCGCCTTGGCCTCCCAAAGTGCTGGGATAACAGGCGTGAGCCACTGCGCCAGCTCACTGGTCTTTCTAGTTGCACTCCGCCTGAGGTGCTTTATCCGGCTGCCACGGGCTCCCCCTACCTGTGTTCCCTGTCTCAGTGATTGTTCCGTGTGTTCCCAGGTGTGGGGGTGAAAACTTTGGTCGTTTTGGCCCGCATGTTTGTTTCTGATACTCCGGGTCTGGTGCATCAGCACATCTTACTGGCTTTACCTTCAAAATATATCCGTAGTCGGATCTCCCCACTGTCTCCTCCACCAAGGCCTCTTGTACCCGGCGCACTGCAGACTGGGCAACTGCTGGGGCTGGTGCAGTAGCCTCATCCCAAGTCTCCAGGGCAGCCAGAGGGATCTTGTGCAGTTGTGTTCCTTGTCTCACTCGGGGTGAGCCCCGAGTCCTCCAGCGGCCTGCACACTCCTGCCCTTGGTGGTCTTTGGGCCCCCTGATCCCACCTCACAGTCCCTGGCTTGGTTCCACCTGCCGGAAGGTTTGCCCACACTTCTCTAAAAGTCGCCCTCATTGTCTATTTTGTGTTCTCTTTTTTCCTCATGAACCTGGGAGCCTGCCAGGCAGGGACTTTCCTGTTACTGTCACTGCCGTGTCCCCAGGGCCTGAGTGGTGCCCGGGCTTCTGGTTGACCCTTTAGCACTAGTTGGATGGCAGAGGCGTCAAGGCATCACACGCTGTGAGGTCTGCTTGTTTCTTTCTTTTTTT
>CAUYQG010076625.1:0-15699 GCA_963574415.1 Tarsius wallacei | reverse complement strand
TTAGTATAAATTATAAAGCTTAATAATAACAAACACAGATGATCCCATCATGCAACTTAAGAGTTGTTACTACTCTGGATTTTTTTAAAATGTGGTACATATACACAATGGAATATTATGCAGTCATAAAGAAGGACAAACGTATGGACTTCACAATAATTTGGATGGATTTAGAGTCTATCATACTCAGTGATCTATCACAGAAACAAAGAACAGAGTACCATATATTCTCATGCATAAGCAGACCCTGAACAATTACCATAATACTTTAAGAAAGAAACTGACAGTAGCAGGATACTACCAGGGTGGGGATGGCGGGGGGACACAACATCAATAAGGGTACCTGATCTCAAACCAGGCAAAGTGGGGACCAAAGGGAGGCCCAAACTTTACCTGTATGATGACTACTTGTATACCTAATCCTGAATTGTACCCCCATCTTTAAAATAAAAAAGTAGAGGCATGTATTGCTTCTACCCACATTTCCCTGGTCAGAACTCACATATGGATTCACATGACTGCAAGAAACGCTGGTAAATATAATTTTGCTACATGCCCAGTTGGAAAAGAGAACAGACATGATAAGCACATAGAAGTAAGCACATAGACATATCTCTACCCTTCTGGTCTCTATCGTATCTCACCCGCTACTCCTATATACACAGAACAAAATCACCGCTTCCCCATAAGAGGCAACCCCTGTTTCTATTAAATTACTGCATCTAGTCTGAAGATCAAGATCTTTGAGTAATGATCAGATCCTTCATCAAGTCCAGGAGGCATTTCTCAAGTTCTTGCAAACTATGAACTGAAAAAGACACAAGTTACTTGCCTCTCAACACACACACACTCCCAACATTCAGTGGTGGAATGAGCACAGAATGACCATCAAAAAACTCTTCCATTTGGCAAGAGGAAGCAGACATGAGTTAAAGCAGTTCTCAATCTTGCTGGGCAAGTCCTGGGGCCTCCTATCTACTCTGGAATGGGGAGTAGAGAAAGAGTTTATTACAAGGCTCTGATTCTATTCTTTGGGAGACTCCTCTGTCCATTTTGTGCATGGCAACTGTTTCTACCCTTGAAGATTCTTTCTGGTCCAAAACCTTCTTTGGCCATGTCTCAAATGAACCCTGAGGAGTAGTTCCATTTTGCAGACTGCACAGCTTTAACAGGAGCTTCCGGTTAGAGCAACTTGGTTGTCGAAGAGTTGTCTTTCTGTTTGAACAATCAAGATTTTTTTTTAAGTTTGTAGTTTTTAGTTTCTTTGCTAATTCAGTTCTCTCAAAAGCATAGAACGTTTCTGATCTACTTTACTTGTGCTAATTCCATTAGCTAAATAACCATCCCAAAGTGTTTGTTTTGTTTTTGTTTTTGTTGTTGCTTTTGTTTTGAGCCAGGATTTCACTCTGTTGCCCAGGCTGGAGTTCAGTGGCACAATCATGACTCACCATGGCCTCCAACTCCTGAGGTCAAGTGATTCTCCTGCATCAGTCTCCTGAGTATAGCTGGGACTACTGGAAAGCACAACCACACTAAATTTTTTTAAAAATTTGTCTTAAAGATGACATCTCACCATGTTACCCAGGTTGTCTCAATCTCCTGAGCTCAGACAATCCTCCTGCCTCCACCTCCCAAAGTGCTGTGATTACAGGCATGAGCCACCACACCCAGACCCAAAATTATTTTCTAGACATAATTCTCAAATGTGCTTTGTTTCTTTTCTTTCTCACCCTGAGATTTGTTGTTTCAATTTAACGACAGTTACCTCAAGGCCATCAGGCTTTGTTGGAAAGCTACAACCTTCATCTGATCTTTGCCAAATACTTGAAACTTAATGGGCTTTTTGGATTTTTTTTTTTTTCAATCTTATTTCCTACTGCTTGAGACAGAAATGGTCACCTTTCAATGCTTCAAGGCCCCAAATTTCTAGAGTCTATTATTTTCATTTCTGCTAGCTAAGTAACCAATTCTTTCCTGATCTTATCTATTTTAAAAAATATTTTTCAAAATGCAGCCAAAAGTAGTCAATATACATTGATTCTTTCCAATCATTTCCTCTAAAGTTGTTTGCTCAGTAGGGATGTCATCTGCCTCTTGAAATATAAGAAATGATAGTTATACCAAATCATTTGCTACTGTATAACATCAATTGCTATTTCTTTGGCCTCCAATATCCCTTTCTTTGCTACCTGACCCTTCTACAGACAACTGCTAAACCAATGCCACATATTTTAGGTTTTTATTATATAGCATTCCAGTCTTGGTACCAATTTCTGTACTAGTCAAGATACATTAGCTGCTATAGTAACATCGAAACCTCAGCGAATTAAATAATAAAGTCTTCTGGCTTGTGTCCAGTCAATGCTTGTTAGGGGGAGACAGTATCTAGGTTCCCTCTAACTTTAACATATGGCTTATGTTATAGGCTTAATTGTACCCCCCAAAAAATTATTTTTGGAATTAGTAACCTCTAGTTCCTCAGAATGTGACAGTATTTGGCAATAAGTTATCTAAAAGGTAATTAAGTTAAAATGTGGTCATTAGGGTAGGCCTTCACCCAATATAACTAGTGTTCTTATAAGAGGAAGAAATTTAGATACAGAAACACAGAGAGGGAAAAAGATATGAAGACACAGAAAGAAAGATACAGATGCACTAGCTTTAGGAGAAACTAACTGAATTGACTGGATTGCCTTCGTCAAAGGTATTGCAGATTGATGATAATCAGATCCACTTAGAGTGGAAAACATAAGTTGGCCCTTTATAAAATAGTCACTGGAAAGTCTATGCACCTAATAATCGAACTTCATGTATCTTCCAATTCTAAATTCTGATATGACTAAAGGTTGCAAAAACCTTTAATGAGTTATGCCAAAATGTGTTTTCACCAGGTAAAGGAAGCTTTTCATGGTCCATTGACTAAGGACAATAAATGTCTTCACAATCTAGAACCAGAGATTGGGTCTTCTGAGAACATCAGGAAAAGACTGCCCTTGCCACCCACACTGAAGCAAAACTTCAGGACTTGAACCTTATGTTCATAATCTCACAATTCACTAGAGCCCTTCCAGACTTTTGGAACTGTATGCCCATTGGAGACCTTACGGTAAAGCTAACCAGGGAAGTTTCTCTCTAGAAAAGGATAGCATCCTAGACATGGACAGTTTTTTCCCAAAAATCACAGATGAAGATTTCCATAACAACACTCTTATCTCTCCATCTTTTCCTTCTTTATGTCTCTATGACCAATAGAACTGAAAAAGAGATCTCTTGTGTGCCCCCATGAGGTATACTTTTATTTGTGGAGTATTTCACAGCCAAGTTTAGACATGGACTTCCCTATGCCTTGATAGATGGAAGATGAAGGACCAATGTAGGTGAGACATTTTAATGGTATCTTTGTTACTTCATAGTCAGTCAGAAATAGAATGATGGTCCACTCCTTTTAACCTACCATAGGTTAAAGAGAACATTACAGTATAGGTTTTTAAAAAATGGCCAGGAGACCTTCACTCTTCTATATGGGCATCATTTGTTAGGTCTCTCTTTCCGTGACTTAGAGTAAATGAGGCAGTGATTAGAAATGTATCCCTTGTAATAGGCTCTATAGCAGATTCTACAACAAAGACTATGGTTAACAACAAACCAAATATCTTGCTAAAGTTGTGCTAGAAAATGGAATTGCTTGAGATTACTTACTGGCTAAGCAGAGACATATCTGTGCAAACTTGCTGACACATCTAGTTGCATATGGAGAAATACATTGGGCATTTCAGTTGTAGAGATTAATGAACAGGCTACTCTGTTGAAATGAGTAGACTATCTAGTTCATTCTTTGATCTGTATGATTTTAGTTGGTTTGGTTCATAGGGACCCTGGCTAAGGAGCATACTCCAAACTCTTGTTATTAACCTCCTGATAGTCATAGTAGTAGTCTCCTGGTGCACTGTTTTCTCTTAAAAGTTTTAAATGTTTGCACGCAACTGTCTGTCAAATGTCAAATGGTCTCTCTTTGACTAAAATGACAAACACTCAAAGAAATGTGTGACCTTGAGGATACCACAATCTATGAATGACATGCTGAGACTTGGAAACCTGAGATGATGGTCACTGAGAATGGCATGAAGGCTCTAAGTTTTTGTCACATACTTGCAACTAAATGAGAACCTGGTCAAAGGGGGGGAAATTTTAAACAAAATTATGAAAGACCATTATTTTAGACTGAGCTTGTACTCTAGGCCCTAAAGACCAGAACAGACCAAAATGAAGTCACTCATACTAAATGCAACATAATCAAACTAAAACTTTAAGGAAGCAGAAGGTCCTAAAACAGACCAGGTTTTGTTTTTCTCCTGTAAACAGATCCAGTCCAAGAAAGTCTCCTCTACTCTAACCCTTACAAAAAATTATCTGATGCCTTTGTTCCCACTGTACAAAATCCACTGTTCTATTATTTCTCAGTGGGATTTGGGTCCAAATAAGTACATTTCCAATGGTGACAGAGAGACGTCAATGCCTAAAATATTGGTCAACCTCTTCTTGAGAGGCTGCTCCATTCACAACTCATTCTTTGTTTAATTAAACCTCTTCCTGAGAGGTTGAGCAAAAAGGAGGAATTGTTAAATTAAGTTTGGCCTAAAGCTGACTCCTTACATATTTTAAGTTCAGTCTATAGGTTTCTCTGTACACAGTGAACTGGAACCTAACTGGATGTGTAAACAGACTATAACTTACTTGTGTCAATCACCAAGTTTTGGTCAATCAAGGGCTACCAACTGTTCAAACCATGTTTAAATAAGGCAAATGGTGCACTGTAACCAATCAGCTATTTCTGTACCACACTTCTGTTTTCTATCCACTTTGCTTTTCTATCCATAAATCTTTTTTGACCAAAGGCAGCACTGGAGACTTTCTGAACCTATCTGAACCTACTTGGGTTCTGGAGGCTGCCCGATTCACAAATCGTTCTTTGTTTAATTAAACTCTTTTAAATTAAATAAATAAAATAAAATTTCCCAGTCCATTGGATGTACGGGTGGCTAGGTAGGTACATAGTTATAAAGATAGTGTTATCCTCATTTTATATATAAGTAAATAGAGTTACAGAGAGATTGACTTGCATAAGTCATAAAGTTAGTAGTTAGTAACTAAGAGTCAGTGACTTAAAAAATGTATCTGTACAATACCTGGCAGGCATATGATAAATACTAGCCATCTCACTCCACCCTGAGCTTGTACATCTGGTGCTATTTCCACAGATTACACAGGGTAATCAAGTATATTAAAACTGTAAGTGGGCTGGGTGCAGTGGCTCAAGCCTGTAATCTCAGTACTTTGGGAGGCCAAGATGAGGGGATTGCCTGAGCCTACGGGTTCGAGAACAGTCTGGAGAACTTGGTGAGACTTCATCTCTACAATAAGTCGAAAAATTAAGGGGTTGAGGTAGCGCACCTGTAGTTCTGGCTACTTGGAAGGCTGAGGTGGCAGGATTGCTAGAGCCCAGCAGGTTGACGCTGGGGTGGCTGTGAGTGTGCCACTGCACCCCAGCCTGGGTGACAGAGTGAGACTCCAACTCAAAAAAAATTTTTTTTTAAACTGTAAGTGAAAGGAGCATTATCAGACATTGTTATTTGAAATACCTCTAATAATACATATATCACTTTTTCCTTGGGACCACCACAGAGAGCACAAACACCTCAACTAAGCATTCATGCACTTTCTGCCACACCCCAGTCCTTCCTGCCTAAACCACTCAACTAAAAGACCCTGCTGAACTTACCATTCATCCCACAAAACATGCAGTGAAAAACCCATTTTCTTGTCTCTGCTCATGCTTGTCTTGTCTTTTGGAACATCAGCCCCATTTTTCTCTGCTTATCTATCCAGTTCCTCAAGTTTCTTACATGTCCTTCCCCATGACGTTTTCCTGAGTATTGTGGCCTATTTCAATCACCTGAACTATTCATAATATTATTTTAACATACCGTCCTTAGACACCTTATATAACTCTTTCCTATGCCCAGTAGACTTAAATCAAATGTGTTTTTATATTTCTAAGCTTCTGGGGCTTTCAAAATTCATTTGGTGGCTAGAATATGTTTGCATGAATTACCTGTCTACTTCTTTCAAAGCCATAAGCAGGCAGATCTTTTGTCAGCGTGGTTTCTAGATATGGCCTTCCCTGGTCAAAAGTGTGAAAAAGACTATGTTGTATAATCTTTCAAATCTTTATTCTTCATGTTTTGCCTTTATTTATTTATTTTTTTTCATGAATCTTGCTAAAGTGTTCCTCAAAGGGCCGCCTTGCCCTTGTAGGTCTACCTGGGATAACTCCTGTGGTTATAGATATTCTTGATTTTTCTCATCTGTTTCCTAAAATAACGTACAGCTTCTGTCTCCTACTTCCAGGTGACCAAACCTAATCTGAGAAACAAATCTATAGTAAAGTATAAATGCTGAAGACAGCAACAGTTTCGTGTTTATAGTTTCATGACATCCAGGATTATCTGTGCAAATTGTAGACAATGAGGTACACAGGAAGTGAGAGGGCAATGTATGAAGAATTTCTGATGTACCTCAAATGATGAACCATAAGTAGGTGCAGAATTCTATGGCCAAAGGGTATCCAGCAAAATATAATCAATGAATGGGGGAAAATTGATTTGAGTAGTACAACATAAAATGAATAATTTTAGTGTTGAGGTCTTTTATTCCTCTTGTAGCTATTGTAGCTGTCTATATTTTAGTATCTGTTTATAAAATAATTGCATAGCAGTTGAACAGCTAATTAATATATAAGTTCATTCTTGGTCAGGCACAGTGTCTCATGCCTGTAATCCGAGCACTTTGGAAGGCCAAGTTGTAGGGAGGATTGCTTGATCCCAGGAATTTGAGACCAACCTAGGCAACATAGTGAGACATTGTCTCTACAAAAAAAAAATTTTTTAAATTAGCTGGACATGGTGGTACATGCCTGTAGTCCCAGCTACTTGGGAGGCTGAGGCAGGAAGATCACTTGGGCCCAGGAAACTGCGGTAAACCATGATCATGCCACTGCACCCCAGCTTAGGTGACAGAGCAAGATCTCAGTGTTAAAAAAAAAAGTTTATTCTTAAGGAAAAGAATTGTCTCCTGATTTACAAACATTTAATAAGACAAATGATTACCAACAATGCTTTAGAGGACAGCTTTCTGTTGAACAGTAAATTGGTCTAGTAGAAAAATAATTACTAGAATTAAGCATTAAAATAATCTGCCTTCTCAGCAAGTCAGCTGGATGGCAGGGCCACAAATATAGTGATGCAAACCCTCCAGAAGTAGTCCTGTTAGATTCTGACCACTTCAGAGAGAGCCAAGAACGGTCAGTCTTTATTTCTAGATTATGAACTTCATGTACCTGGAGATCATGTCTTGTTGATTTTCTTGGAATAGTCTTGCAAAGTACAATGTGCATTTTTAACACCAAATTCCCTTCAATACTGATATCAGAAACCCTTTTACTTTTGCACAGAAGAGAAACCTTCATCTACACTCAAATGTTTTCATACGATTAAGGCCCAGTAGCTGAGAAGTCTTCCCCCACTCCATCATAAAATATTTTATTATGTCATTTATGGGAAACCAAATCACTCAAATAATTCATAGTGAGATGAACTAAAGTACCTGGAGAACCATGGGGAATAATCATAAAACTGGCCATGGATGTGAGTACAATGGTATAAACGTCTTTCTAATTTCAATGATTCCTGATTCCTGAAAATAGAGGAAATTAATCATCTATTTCTTCCTTTTAACTACAAACCTAGATATAAATGGATTTAAATAGAGGAGTTAGGTTGAGCATCATAATCACCAACTTTCATTATGGATGAGGTCAATTCAAAGAAGGAAGGAAAAGACAAAAACTAGCAGCATTCTCCTTCTGTCTCTTTCTATATATATATATGGAGAGAGAAAGAGAGAGAACTGTATATATGCAGTCTTCTGTATATCTCTATAGAGAGGGAAATATATATACACATACACAATTATCCCTGGTATCCATGGGGGATTTGTTCCATGGTTATACAATCCTCTATGTATCTGTATAGAGAGAGAAATATATATATAAATACACACACACACACACATAGTTATCCCTGGTATTCATGAGGGATTGGCTCCAGAAACCCCACATATACCTAAATTCTCAGATGCTCAATTCCTTTATGTAAAATGGTATAGTATTTGCATGTAACCTGCACATATCCTCCCTATACTTTAGATGACTTATAATACCTAATACAATGTGAATGCTTCATGAATAGTTGTTCTACTGTATTTTTATCATTTCATAGTTTTTTTAATGTTTTTTTTAAAATATTTTTGATCCACAGTTGATTGAATCCGTGAATTCAGAAACTGCCCATACTGAAGGCCAACTGTATAAACGTGTGTGTGTGTGTGTGTGTGTGTGTGTGTGTGTTCTTTAGCAAATCAAGTTTTACAAATTTTTGTCTAATTTTTGAATAAAAGTAATTTAAGGATCTTCATTATATAACATCAAGATAAAAGAAGTAAAATTCACTTATTTCTTTCCTTCATTATTTTTCTATCTTTCTTCCTTTCTGAAGCATGCCTACATATTTATAGGTATTTCAAAACACATCAAAGAGTAAATTGTTAATTACAAAACTAAGATGGCATACTGATTACCTGCAAAGTTTCTTAGCTCTATTTTTCCCTATCACACAAAAATGGAGAAAACTATTCTTTTCGTTTTATTATTCTTTTTGTTTTCTATTTCAACAACTTTACGACCAACTGAATTAATATTAACATGTTTGTGAATCTTACAGACAGACAAACAAAACCCTGTAGAGTTAAAAGTCTGCCTAATAGGCTTTTTGTTGTCAGAAATTCTTCTTTTCAATATCTTTTCTGTGTTACAAAAAAAGCAATCTCAAATCTTATTACAAATTACAGACAAATATTTTTAAAAGAAAAAAATGGTTTCAGCAATCCTTTTTCAATTCATTGCAGCATGACTTTTCCAATACATTAGTGACAATGTTTGTGCACAATTCCTCATCGGCACTTTTATCTGTTCTATATCTAACCTTTCTAACTTCAAATATGCTAAAGGCAGATGCAAAATCACAAAGAAGCACCGCTTTATGCCTTTCTAGAGACAAAGAATGATGTTCTGTGGCTACATGGCTGCATCTCTGAATAGGTGATTAGTCAGTTTTCCCTTCCTTGTATTCTTCCCTCTGCCCTGGAATGTGCGCCCACGAATGGAGGTGGTGGAAACAGGTAGGGCAGCTGTCACAGGTCCAACCGCCCCTGCTCATGGCTGAATCAACAGGATTTGTTTGTGGCCTCAAACATGTGCGTGATGGCAAAATAAAAAAAAATACAAAGAAAGGACTTCTCCACGCCTGGCTATTTGAACATTTAAAGATGCCATGCACCCACCTCCAACAAGTTACTCTACGTTCCTGCAGATCTCTGTTCAAATGAGAGCATTCAGCCCCAAAGAGCAGCTTTTCTAATGCTTCAAATAGACAACCTACATCCTCACAAGGAAAACAAATTCTCGTTTATTTTTAAAATGTCTTATGTGCTTGGAACCAAAACACTCCTCTAAACAATATCATGTGGTAGAAAGTAAAAGGAACAAAGGATGTTTTAGTAACTGGATTTTGTTGTGTTAAATAAATGCAGCATGAAGTTTACATATTTATGTGGGCGTAATGATGTAATCCAATCTCAGAAAACTCATACATTAACAAACTGATGTTGGGATATATGCATTCCTGAACACTGAGATTAGCAATACATTTATATAGAGCTCCAAAGTTATTGACAAAAAAAAATTGCCACCTTCATAAAAAAAAAAAAAATGAAGACAAAGACCAGCCATTCATACCAATTTAATTCTCTATTAGTTTAAAATTGAATTCTCCCAGTTTTTTCCCTCCAGTTTAAGAGGGTCCAGCAAGTTCCCCAAAGCACTCCTAAACCAGATTGAATCTTCCTTCCCTACTCTTAATTCTTTTTTTTCTTTTCTATCTTTCTTTCTTTTTTTTTTTGTTTTTTTTAGACACAGGGTCTAGCTCTACTGCCCAGGCTGGAGAGCAGTGGCACGATCATAGCTCACTGCAACCTTGAACTCTCGGGTCCGAGTGATCTTCCTACTTCAGCCTCCCAAGAAGCTGGGACTACAGGAGTGTATCGTTTTGCCTGGCTTATTACTTTACCCTAAATTTTCCTCTATTTTTATCGTGTTGTATTGTATGTAAGC
Organism: Tarsius wallacei; assembly: GCA_963574415.1. Taxonomy (NCBI): domain Eukaryota; kingdom Metazoa; phylum Chordata; class Mammalia; order Primates; family Tarsiidae; genus Tarsius; species Tarsius wallacei. The sequence continues at coordinate 5,414 of CAUYQG010076625.1, read as the reverse complement.
TACCATAAATCCTTTCTCAACACTGTGGAAAATATGTTCATTCACACATCTTTTACCTACTCTGCCTTCTTCAGAGGGTTTGTGTCCCAAGCCCGCTTCACCTCACAGCTGCCTCGGGAAAATTACTCAGCCCCCATGACAGCTGCACTCTTAGCTAGAAAAGAGTTTTGGGGAGGATGTGTGTGTGTGTATGAACATGAAGAATCATCATGCAGAAAACCAGACTTGAGGTAAATACAGAACCAGATACTGCATGTTAGAGTTGCTGCAGTCAGACCTATCTCAATTCTGCCTCTTCTTCCAGATAATTTCAGCAAAATGATGACTTCGTGACTCTTTCCCAACACTGCTAAGTCCCTAAGTGGTGGGATTTTGGCCCCAGCATTTTTTAAATCCGTCTTTTCATTTCCAGTGACCTCATCCAATGCTATACACACTACAGTTATTATTTATTAAGCACTTACTATATACCAGGCACTGTTCTACTCATGTAAATGCTAGTATTTAGTTTAGTCACTTCAGCAACACTATGAAGCAGGTATTCATTGCATCCTCATTTTATGAGTGATAGAACTAAGGCACAGAGATGTAAAGTAACTTGCCAAGCACAAATCCACATTTGTCAAATGCAGATCCAGAATTCGAAGTCAGAGTCTGCAATCTTGGCCACTAAGTAACTCTTCCCCTTACTCTAAGCACAAGACAGATGCTTAATCGATTTTGGTTTGTTTGCTTGCTTAATTAATTTTTGACGTGAAAATGGATGATTCAGCAAGCAAGATCATGAAAATGTGAGAAAGCGACTGAAAGGTCAATTGTTCAAGTAAGAAGGAGAGTATCTTTCATAACTCAGAAGCTGCCTTATATCACAGATTCAACCACCGAGCAATGGCATCTCTTGAGCCAGACTGTGCTGTGGAACTGTTGCAGCCTAAATGGCGGTAGTGTCTTCCCACATGGCTTTCCTGTCTCTAATCCCTCCCACTTCCAAACCATGTTCCATGTTTTATAAATCAATGATGTTAAGGGTTCTAATGTAGACTGGGCCAAAATAATTTAACAAACTCTTTATCTCTCTTATTTGTTTCAAAATCAAAGTTCACTCAAACAAAGATTGTATTTTTATCATTTTTATGTCTTCCAGATTGCCTTTCAAGTAGTAGATTCTCAATAAATGTTGAAATCAGTTAAACAAGAGCCTTGTCAGGACACGGAGAGTAGAGTAATCTTAATTGACAAAATATTCTGGAAAGAAGGCAAGTGTAGACATATGCTAAATTATGCATATAAAAGTAGTTTTTTCCTCTGATTTTATTGTTAGAAACATGTTCAGCTACAAGTAATACGAGGACTCACTACCTGGCTCAAACGAATAAAGAGTTTCTTTTACTCACATAATAAAATTAAGGTTAGCAGTTGCCAGGATTAGCTCAGCTGCTCAAGTATGTACTGAGGGAGGATGCAGGTGCTTTTTATTCTTCCTCTTCACCATACTGGATCTACTGGCCTTTCCTCTGCATGATTTTTGTCATATGTTTGAATGATGGCTCTAGACATCACATCCATACTCAGGGAAGGAAGAAGGGGAAGGTGCCTGTCTCTAATATCAAAATTAGTTCTAAGGAAAGAAGCTGGAACTTAGGATAAGTTCTGAGTGACCATGACAACTCTGGTATTTATATTTTAAAGGAAGTCAACGTCTTAAGCCAGATTCTATCAGTATCTCTCAGCACATGTATTATTGGCACTTGAAGTAAGGTAATTATTGGTTCTGTATAACTGACTGCTTATGCAGGATATTAACCATCATCCCTGTACTCCACTTCAACTGATTGTAGTGACCCAAATTGTTTCCTCTCATTCCCAAATGCCCTCTAAAGAACCCCCAGTTGAGAACCACTGAGCTCAAAGAATGGACCTCTAGGATGAGATGTCAGAAACCAACAGCTAGTGACTGAGTAAGAAATCAAGTTGAGAGAAAGTAGGAAAGGATGGTTTGATGATGGGTCAATAAGACCTTCTCTGAAAAGTTAATGCCATATGAAAAAGAAAAAAACCCAAATAACTTTTCTCCACTGTCTGCCATTAGCTCTTAAGAAAGAAGAGATCGTCTGGGGTCCTGGTCTGACCAATATCACTGCATTCTGCAATCCATCAAAGACCACAAATGAGACGAGAACAGGATCGGTGAAGTAGGTTTTTCACTCAGCTTAGGGAATGGCCAAAGCCACACAACATACTCATGCACACACATGTACCCACACACAAGTTCATGCAAGATTTTTTTTTGAAAAACAGTTGTATTGCAATGCCTTCCACATACCACTTAAAGAATACAATTATAGTTTACTTTTCAAAGTTGATTTTCTTGTGTCTGGGGACTAAAAGGGTTGAACTGGATGATCTCTAAGGGATTCTCCAGCTTGCTGTGCTCTTCCACCTTTTCTATTCCTGGGGGAGGTAGGGGTTGATGGAGAAAGGATTGCCCAGCCCTGCAGTCAGTGCTTTGGGCAGGCAGAGACCCCTACTTGCTTCACCACGCTTGCGACACGAGGAGTGTGGTGCCACTAACAGAAGTATGTAGCACCAATCTGCAAAGAGCTCGAAGCCAGCATTACCTTACAGGAGTGTTTATTTTCATGTCTGCATTAAGTAAGCAGGGGTTAAGTATGATTACATTTACTACCCTGATAATGACAATGAAAGGCATTGGTTTTAGGTGGCTTAGTCAAAGTCCCACCGCTTATCACTGGGTTAACTAAGCTGAGATTTCCAGTGAGAGTACTCTGCTTTTAAATCTTAGGAGAATAAACTTTAATGCCAGTTTTCTACAAAGCTGAAGAGCAAAAATTACAATAAAATACAATTTCTTTGTACAGGATATTTGATGTGCTCTTTCAAACTTGCTCTTTTGTTGTTAACAATGAAGATTTAGCACTTATGTAGTGCTTTTAATCCACAAAGCACTTTTCAAATGTTAAGTAATTAAACATCACAAGCACCCTGGGAATGAAAAGGAAAGTTATTATATTAGTTATTATATGCATTCTGCAACATGTATATTAAATACTTTATTTTGAGTTCATCAGAATATTAGTGGCACGGATGAAGAAAATCTCATTTTCACTAATTAATTGTCTTCTTTACATAATGCAGTAGAAAGCATTATTGAAAATATTGATTAGATTTTCTGAAATTTTCATTTAAATGGAACAATATAGGGCTTTGAGATGCTTAATGTATACTTGGTGAGACATATTGTGATTTGAAAGCATAATAAAGTAATATAATTAGTTGGAATTATTTTAAATCAACCATTGAGAGGGTAAAAAAATCATTAACAGTAATAAAAATTGCTAATATTTATCAGGCGTCCTCTTTGTCAGACACAATTCTAAATGGTTTACAGTTATCTTTCTTAATCCTAGCAACAGCCCTATGCTGAAGCATACAATTATCTCCATTTCACAGATGAGGAAACTGAGGAAAGAGAGGCTAAGTACCTTGAACAAGGTTAGGGTTAGGGTTTCAGAGTCCATGTTCTATAATTCTATAGTATACTATTAAATTTACAACTGAGAGTGTTTTTTTAAAAAGATTTCATGTTAAAAGCCGATGAGCAGTTATTAGGATAAAAATCTGTCTTGGCACCTTAGAAATCTTAAACATATTTAATTGTGACTGTGGAAAATGAGCTAATGTTCTGGCACTATTTCAGATTTGTGGAAAATAATCATAGATTTTATATTTTTCAAAATGATCTTAATGCTTGATAATTACTTTAAATGCACATATATTAAAAGTATTATCTGACACTAACCACAGTTAAATTTTTGAATTTTTAATTTGTCAATTTGTCTGTTAATAACTTCTAAAACAACTGTTAAACCTAACACTAAATGGGAGAAAAATGCCATTTGTAAAAATTTTTGTAGATATGTAAAGTTCCTAAAGATGTGTGTAGTTGTGTGTATGTGTGTGTGTGTGATAATCTCAGAGTAAGCAGAATAAAACCTTTATATCAGGAAGGAATAAAATCTAACTAACTTTGGTCAATATATATTGTTTCAAATATCATAGAAAATCCAGTGGGCAGTCAATAAGCATTCTTCATGCACACAGTATCTATTGAGCTTCTGCTAGAATCTTCAGCAAGGAAGAATACAATTTTTTTAAAAAATTTTATTATAAAGACATGGAGTACACTTCAGGGTTATGTATATAAACATTGATCAGGCAAGTACCCTTGTTAATGAGGTATGCCCCTCCCTCCCCCAGCAGTTTCCCTCAACTGTCTATCCCACCCATCTTTCCTCTGACAGTTTCCCACTACTGTCAATCACTTTCTTATAGCATTATAATTGTTCAAGGTCCATTTATGAGTGAGAACATATGGTACTCTGTTCTTTGTTTCTGTGATAAATCATTGAGTATGACCAACTCCAAATCCATCCAAGTTGCTGCAAAATCCATACATTTGTCCTTCTTTATGGCTGCATAATATTCCATTGTGTATATGTACCACATTTTTTTTACACAGTCCAGCTTTGATGGGCAACATGGTTGGTTCCATGTTTTTGCTATTGTGAACAGAGTTGCAACAAACATATGTGTACAGGTATCTTTTTTTGTGGAATGATTTGAGTTCCTCCAGGTATATTCCCAATAGGGGAATTGCTGGGTCATATGGAAGGCCAATTTCTAGTTCTTTCAGAAATCGCCACACTGTCTTCCAAAGAGGTTGTACAAGTTGGCATTCCCACCAGCAGTGTAGAAGCATTCCTTTTTCTCCACATCCTCCCCAGCATCTGTTGTTGTTTGTTTTATTAATGATGGCCATTCTTACAGGGGTTAGGTGGTATCTCAATGTGGTTTTGATTTGCATTTCTCTGATGATGAGGGAGGCTGAGCACTTTTTCATGTGTCTGTTGGCTGCCCATAGGTCTTCTTCTGAGAAGTGTCTATTCATGTCTTTTGCCCACTTTTAAAAGAGGTTGTTTGTTTTTTTCCTTTCAGCACGTTTGATTTCCTTGTAGACCTTAGATGTTAGGCCTTTGTCAGATAAAGAGTTGGCAAATATTTTTCTCATTCTGTGGGCTGTCTCCCTGCTCTCTTGATGGTTTCTTTTGCTTTGCAGAAGCTCGTTAATTTGATGAGGTCCCAGTTGTCTATTTTATTTCTTAAGGTATTGGCCTTTAGGATTCTGAATAGGAATTGGTTCCCAGTTCCAATTTCCATAAGGGTGTTTCCTGTGTTTTCTAAGATTCTTATAGTTTGAGGTTTTGCATTTAGGTATTTGATCCTTTTAGAGTTAATTTTTGTGTATGGTGATAGGTAGGGGTCCTGTTTCAATCTTCTGCATGTGGTCAGCCAGTTTTCCCAGCACCATTTACTGAATAGGTTCTCCTCTCCCC
>CAUYQG010076619.1:0-14449 GCA_963574415.1 Tarsius wallacei | reverse complement strand
GTCACCCACGTCTTTTCTTTATTTGAAACACTGAAAAATCATCATTTATAGGTGACACAATGATGTCATTTAGCCTGCTTTTGGTGTACATGCATCATTTAGTTATTAAGGCATACTCTACTATTTTTGACTAACAATAATTAAAGAAGTATTCCTTGGTACCAACATGAAGATAAATGCAGACCCAGGAACAGAAGTAATGTGACAGTCCTCAGTTATAAAGGACTAAATATAAAAATTATATAGAATATGTTTGTACTAAACTTTACATGATTATTTTAAAAATAAAACGACAACATCAGAATAATATCTCATATGGAACTTAAGGGCCTCTGAGAATATGTGGACCACCAAGGGCTGCATGATAGTCTGAAAAACACTGAAATTGGTATGAAATACCAACGTTTCATCAGGGAAAGACCTGTCTCACAATGCTGGATATCCTCATAAATGAACAAGATAACAATTATTAAGCCACAGCAATAATTAGGGGGATGTTTTTAATGGGTCAGTATAAACCTAGGGGGAAGTTTCTAGTGCATATCTCAGAGGTCTATCTTGAATCGTTTTATTCTATAACTTCATCAAAGTCACCAAAAATGTAGAACGTGTTAAACAAACATACCAATAATAAGCTGGAGATGAAAACAAGTATGTAGCATAAAGAAGAAATATGCAAAACAACCTCTAAATCTTCTCTCTTCCAATATTTAATTCTTATGTCATCAGATGTCTATTCCACCCACTATCCCTCTTTTTGTAGTCATGTACTGACCCTCAGAAGATCACTCCTCCTCATTTCTGTCACTTTCTCCAATAATACAGCTGTCTCGATTCTTGGTAATTTTTCTATATACATAGATAATACTGCCAATTGTCTGACTTTTCAGTTTCTTGATCTGCTTCCTCTTTTCCAATGACCTTGTTTTCTACCTTCCCTGATTCACTCTATAGATCATATTTTAAAGTTTGTGATTACCAGAATCTGAAATCCCTGCATAATCTACATTTCAAGTTTTTCATTCTGACTTTTACCTCTTCTAACCTTTTCAGTTCATTTCTTTCAGTACCTCAATTCCAACAATCCTTTAAACCCACCAGGACCAATCTCTCCTACTACTACCTAATCACTCATGTCTTTAGTTCCTTTATTATTCAACTTGACTTCTATGATCAGTCATTATATTAAATCTTGTGCCTACATCCTGAACTTCTTTCCACTTTTCAACTCTCTATGTTGTTCTCACTTGTCTTCAATCAAGGTTAAATATAGTTTATGCCTATTGCATGTCTGTACTCATTTAGTCAACATAACTAGAGAAAAACACAGAACCATGCTGACCAGTCTTATTTCATATTAAAGATCACTAACCTTAAAGTGGACCCTTAATGTTGCCTGGCAATTATACATACTCCTACTCTGACTTAGATACTTACTTCATTTCTATGCTTTCTCTTTAAATCTTCAACACTTCCTCTCTCATCTTCACATTTAGCTTATGACATTGCATCCTCCTTTCCTGAAAAAATAGAAACAATACTTAAAGAACTTTCAAAATCACACCACTATTTCTATCCTCCCTGATACATTTGTGACCAAATACTCTGCCTTCTTGCCTGTTATTATGGATAGATTTTGTGTACTTCTAGATAAGGCCAAGCCTTCAACTTATGTTCTAGATCTTTTCTCTTCTCTCCCACTTCTACTTATGTTCTAGATCTTTTCCTTTCTCTAACACTCAAGGATGTCCTCCAACTATTCTCTCTACTTCTCATGCATCATTGGTTTTTCTCTCTAATGAATTTTTCCCAATGGTAAACACTTTGTTTTTATTCTCTTATCTCAAAATCAATCAATCGCCCTTCTCTTGTTCTCACTTCTCTGCCAGCTCACATGCTATTTCTCTTCTTCCCTTTATAACAGAACTTTAAGAAAATGGTATTTATATACTTGATTTTGAATTCCTTTCATCCATTTCTTGAATGCGCTCTAAATAAACTTTTACCCTTGCCACTCCACCATAACCACTCCTGTCAATATCATCTATGACCTCAAGTCCTCATCTTCTTAAGACTTTAAGCAGCATTTGACACAGTTGAGCACCTTCTACCTTCACTTGACATGAATAGCACACTCTATTGGTTTTTTAACTACTTAATTGACTGTTCCTTTTTATTCTCTCTTCTGGTTATTCCTCACCTTTTTATGTTGCAGTGCTTTAGGGCTTAATCTTTGCATTTCTTCTCTTTTCCATCAATACTCATTCCCCTTGATGGCCTGATCCAATATCATTTTTTTAAAAAGAGACAGTCTAGTTCTGTTGCCCAGAGCTGGAATGCAGTGGCACAATCACAGCTCACTGTAGCCTCGAACTCCTGGGCTCGAGATCCACTCACTTCAACCCCCCGAGTAGCTTGTACTACAGGTTCTTTTAATTGCCTAAGACTATAAACTTCCAGTAGTGGTGTACCAGGTTGCACTAAGTGATTATCACTGATTTAATGGTTCTTCATATTAGTCCTTTTTTCAATTACTGATCAACTACTTACCTCATTATTTCAAGTAAGAGGCCTCTATTTTATGGTATCTAGACCAAAAAGATGATCACCACATTTCCAGTAGTTATAATTTAAGAGAGCTGCAGGCATCTGGAGAGAATTAAGAAGAAAGTGACCAAGATACTGAGAGAGAGAGTAAAGCCATGTCTTATGAGGAATAGTTGAAGAAATTGAGGATATATTTAACTTAGAGAAGGAAGAAACTGAATAAGTTATATCTGTTATTAAATATGTGTAGAATTCTTTATGAGGAAAGATGATTACCACACTTGGACTATATATCCTGGTTCAGTTAAGCCATTAGAAATGCGATAATGCTGGTCAGGCTCGGTGGCTCAGACTGTGATCCCGGCACTTTGGGAGGCCGAGGTGAGTGGATTGCCTGAGCCCGAGGGTTTGAGACCCACCTGTGCAACTTGACGAGACCTCGTCTCTACAATAAATCAAAAAAATTAGCTGGGCGTGGTAATGCGTGCCTGTAGTTCCAGCTACTTGGAAGGTTGAGGCGGAAGGATCGCTAGAGCCTAGCAGGTCGAGGCTGCAGTGGCTGGGAGTGTGTGACTGCACTCCAGTCTGGGCCAGAGAGTGAGACTCCAACTCAAAAAAAAAAAAAAAGAAAAGAAAAGAAAAGAAAAAATAAAAAGAAATGTGATAATGTTTTAGGCTGAGCACGATGGCTCAAGCCTGTAATCCCAGCCATTTGGGGAGGCTGAGGTGAGCGGATTGCCTGAGCCCATGGTTTGAGAACAGCCTAGGCAATTTGGTGAGACCACATCTCTACAATAAAAATCAAAAGATTAGCCGGGCATGGTAGTGCGCACCTGTAGTTCTGGCTGCTTGGAAGGCTGAGGAGGAAGGATCGCCTGAGCCCAGCAGGTTGACACTGGGTCGGCTGTGAGTGTGCCACTACATTCCTGCACTTCAGCCTGGGCAACAGAGGGAGACTTCAACTCAGAAAAAAAAAAAAAAGGAAGAAAGAACAGAAAAGAAATATGACAATGCTTTCTTTTGGAAATGAATGAACTTGATAATCAGCTATGAAAACAACATGATACTGCAAGGCTTAGGCCATTTAGTTCCCCAAATTATATGTATATCTCTACCTATGTATTTATCTATGTACGTATGTATGCATCTATCTATCTATCTATAATTTAAAAAAAGGACGGGAACACTATCTTGAGATGTTTTATGGTCTTATTATCTTGCTGCATGCCCTAAGAATTTTTGCATAATTGTTCCTTTGCAATATCTTTACTAGATTATAGAAGAAACCCTTTATTCAGTGTCCCAAAACAAAGATTTAGTTGGATGTTATCACACCTCATATTGGAAAGATAGGGGTGAGTATTTCATGGGCAGAGAAGTAGTGATGGAATCATGGCCAAAGAACCAAACTCTAGATGAAAGTTTTTCTGATCAATCCTCTTAAGATAGGGGCTTCATTTCTGCTCAGATATGTACAAGTTTAAGAAAAGGACTCTTTCTTCCAAGGGCTGAAAAACAAATGGGAATTATATGTGATGTCTGTCACTTATAGTTCTGAACCTTTCACCTATACTTTATAAGAATAACTTATTACTTAATTTTTGACCTGGCAAAGAGAAGAGGTTTTTTTCCCCCAAGCTTCAGCTAAGAATTCCTAAGAAAACTTATTTTAGTACCAATATGTCAAACTTTCAGAGTGGCAGATTTTGATTTCCTATGGAAACAACTTTATTATTTCCTGCATGTGTTGCCTCTAGAGCAATGGCTCTCAATCTTGGCTGTATTTGAAATCACTTTATGTATTATTCCATTTTGTATTGATATAAAGTAATACCTGAATCTGGATAATTTATAAAGAGAAGAAGTTTATTTTGACTCACGGTACTGCATGGTGCCAGTATCTGCTGGGCTTCTGGGGAGGTCTCAGGAAGCTTATAATCATGCAGGAAGGTGGAGAGGAAGCAGACATGTCATGTGGCAAGAGGAAAAACAAAGAAAGAGAAAGAAGGTACTAGGCTCTAGCTTTTGCATAAACTAACAGAGTGAGAACTCACTCATTACTAAGAACAGCACCAAACCATTCATGAGTGATCTACACCTTATAATACAAACACATCTCACCAGGCCCCACCTCCAACAACGGGGATCACATTTCAACATACAAACTATATCACTTGGGAAGGTTAAAAATTATGATTTCTGTATTCCATCACCAGAGAGATTCTGATTTAGTTGATCTGGGCTGTTGCCTCAGCATGGAAAGTTTTAAAAGCTCCCACAGGTGTTCCATTGTGCAGCCAATGTTAAAAACCTCTTCTCTAGTGATATTTTACTTCTTCTTTCCATTGCTGAGGGTAGGTGAGGGTAGTGTTTAATGTACACAATGGGTGACCACTTAGAGCAAATGTTGTTGAGATAATTTAAATATGAAATAATTGGAGTAGATGGCCTTTTATATCTTTCCCAGCCTTAAGATTCTATCATCTCGTGTCTACTCACCACAATGGAATCAAAGAAATATATATAACAACACATATTCCACTGAGCTATATAAATCAGGATAATTTTTTTATATTTCTAGTTGCTGCCTCTTTGGGTGAGTGAACTATTCTTTTATTCTGACTGTTTTTCAGTGCACAACACAGTTTTATTAGATTACATTACGTACAGCATCATGGAATCAAAGTGATGCTACTAGCCTGCTAGAAGAAGCTTCTTAACCAGCTGTGAGGGCTTGTTAATATACATTATGATGTTAACAGTGCCCATGAAGGCATGTGAGTAGGTGGTAGGGGATGGAAATGTAAATCAAATTAAAAATTTAAGAGAGACTGCAGCACATGAGAAATAAATGCTCATTGCTAGTAGTCTCATTATTTTTCTTTTTTTCAAGGTCAAGTTGGCAAATTTTCACAACTCCTACCCACAAATGCCCTTCCTGATTGATTGACTCTTACAGCTAGAAGCTCTCCTTACACCCAGGAGGCAAGCTTGCTTTTTTAACATGCTTTTTTTTTTTTTTTAAATCTAAATGCCAAAGTGAAAAGAATACTGGCTTCTGTTTATTTTTATCTGAAAATCAAAACACTATGCAAACTCTAAAGCAATTACTTTTCATTTTAATCCAGGGTTTTAAAAAAGAAGTTTAAATGATTTAAAAAATAATATCCTGAGGAAATTGTTAATTATTCTTACTGAACCTAAACAAAGCCTTATTATAACACTACTAGGTAGGAATCTCCTAGCTCTTTCCCACTCAATAAAGCATGATATCTGGTGTGGCAAAATAGAAAGTTTTTTTCCTTCACCATTCTTGTTATAGAATGAAAAAAAAAACATGTCTAATGCTCACTTCTAACCATGAAGGACTTTTTCCTCATGGATATTTTTGTCCCAAAATTCAACAACAGCATGAAGATTCAGGGTGAATGATCATAATTTTGTGTGTAAAGAAGGTGAGAGATTCTTATGGATTCTTAATTGTCATACTGATGAACAAAAAAAGACATATATGAGTTTGATAGAGGTGGGAGAGTGTGATTGAATGGAAGAAGGTAGAAACAAAGTGGGAGGTAAGGGCTGTTAGTAGGATAAGAAGATAACATTTCCAAAGCCATGATTCAATTCTAAGTATGATACAATGCATCAGTCTCCTTTCTTAGCTCCAATCTACAAATATTCTCTTTTTTAGTGTCCTAATCTATGAGATGCAGAGAGTAAATGTGCTCCTTTCCTCCAAAGTCCAACAATATCTTAAGCACAGGTATGGGATGTAGAATTGACAGAACACAGGGGTTGGTCATAGATTGGCTAAGTGAGGGAGAAAAAGGAATAAAGAATTGCTGGGTTTCTGGTATAAGCAATCTAGTTGGTTGAAATTCCATTCACTGAAATGAGGAACAGGAGTAGTTCAGTTTTGGACATATTTTGAGATTTCTAAAAGACACCCAAATGGAGCTATAAAGTAGAAAGTTGACTACGTGGATCTGGAGCTCAGAAAAGAGATCTGGGGTCCAGCTATCAATTTTTAAGTCATTAGCATATAGATGGTATGCCATGAGAATAGACAGATCTAGCATTGTATGTAGTATGCAATATATGTTGAATAAGTGAAACATTTTATCTAATTTTAGCTTAATTACATCTTCAAATTCAGGCCCAAAATTCTAGCATGAAGCGTGAATATCATGTACTAGTGTTCATGTACACGTAGGATGTGGGAATTAGAATGTAGAGTATGAAGAAAGAAGATGAACAAAAACTTGAGAAGTCCAGTTTTTTTCATGGAGAGGAGGAAAGTTCAGAAAGGAGTGGCCAGAGAAGCAGGAAAACTAGCAAAGTGAGCCATAGAAGCTGAGAAGGGAGTATTTGAACAGGCCAAAGTTTCAACTGTATTGAATGCCTATGAGTAATCAAATAGGAAGGACATTGAAAAGCGCCCATTGGATTTAAGTGTGTGAACATTAATAACTTAGCATTGTAGTGATGAGAATAGAAACCAGATTAGTATGGATTGGATGTTGAAAGAGAAATGAGGAGTTTAAACAATGTTGAGACACTTGACTGAAAAGGGAAGTAGAGAGATATGGAGTGTTAACTAAAAGGAGATATGAGAGTCAAGATTAAGTTGTTTGTTTTGCTTTGTTTTGTTAACCATGGGGATATTATGGCATGTTCAAATGCTGAGGGAAGAATAAAAAAATAAAAGGTTGAATGTGTTGGAGAGAGGAGTTAATAGGGTAGGGTTTCTGACAAACCGCGAGGAATAGATCCAGAGCTTATGGCCTGGGACAGGAGGAGAAATCTCTCTTCAGTAGTCAAATGGGTTGGGTGAGGATGGGTTATTAGAGAAGTCAAGGATGAGTGCTAATGCTAGTATTGCCTAGAAGATTTGATAGTAGAAGGATAAGGACCATTTTCATCGAATGTCTTACATTTTCTCTATATAGGGAAAAGTCATCAGCTGGAGTCACAGTGAGAAAGAAGGAATTAGAGGATCAGAAAGAATAGATTATGATATGGTTGTTGTAAATTATGACCGTGTTTCACTGGATATGCTACTTTCAAATTTCTAGTAGTTTGTTCTCTAGTTCTACCTCTCTGACCCAAAATATAAAATTTCTCTAATGTCCCCTCCAGCCACTCCCTTTTTTCTCCTTTACTTTCTCTGCCTTCCCCTTTTCCTTTACCTCTAAACTTCTTGAAATTATGATTTGTGATAATTACCAATTCTTGTTCATATTTCATTTGCTTATAAATCCTTAGGGGTTTGGAAAAGGAAGATGACCCAGTAAAGGAGATGAAATAGACCTCAAAGAAGTAGGAGCAAAATCAGCATAGAATCGTGTTGGGGAAGCTAAGCATAGAAAAAGGTTCAAATTCACTTTTACCTCTTCTTTACTGAGGCACCTGGAAATAATAATTGGTTATTTCTTAATATAATCACAGGGCTCTGCTTATACCATACCAGTGGTTTATAATTAGTTATTTGTGTTTCCGTCATCCTCCTGTACTCAATTACTACTGGTTCTTCAAATTAGTATTACTCTTCTTCTCTGTTCCTTTTTGTTTTTATTCCCTATAGCATCTATCATAGTATGTAGTACAAACTAATGTATACATAAGCATGTAACATATGTTTTTTGAATAAGTGAAGCATTTCATCTAATTTGTGGCTTAATTACATCTTCAAATCCAGGCCTGTAATTCTAGCCTGAAGCATGAATATCATGTACTAGTGTTCATTCGTTCAGCAAATATTCACAAAATATCTACCATGTTCCAGACACTATATTAAGTGCTGGGGACATAACCATAAGCAAAACAAACAAAAACAGATTTTTGTAAGTAATTTTACAGATCGTAAAACTGACCCTTATGTCTATAGTTGCTATTTTTCCTCTTTTCTAATCCTGCACTGTCAAAGGCTAAGGACTTCATTAAGCCTGATATGCATAAGTGGAATAAGACTCCTTATTCATCATCTTCTTTCCTTGCCACACCCTGTGAAACACATGTTTTTGTAGCTACTACCTTTGATTCATCCAGCTTTTTTTCTTTCTTGGATGTAGAAATCTCTGTAAGAGTGGATGAATTATAATTATGATAATCATATTTTTCTATTTATAAATCTGGGCACACATTCTTACAAAAGGCTTATTTTTTCTTATTTGTAAACTAATATATAATTTACATAAAATCTTACAGTGGTGTAAAATTTAAATCACATTTAATTATCCATATAATGAATAGTCTTTCTTAAAAAGTATATAATTACATAAAAAGAAATAAAAAATGTAGCCAAGACATATATTAGTTAATACAATATTTACATTGTCACTTTCATCATCTACTATTGAAATGATGGCATATGATTCCCCTCATACTTGTTTGAGTAAGAGCTTGCTTGTAAGAGCTTGCTTAATAATTGTTTATTCTTTCCATTTTTTCCCCCCAGAATTTCTTGGCAAGTCTGGATATTTCATGTGGATTACCAGGAAAGATTTTACAATGCCAATGGCTGCCAGTAGTTATTTCAATCTCCAAAAGCTGTTAATGAGGAAACAAACAATAAAGGACAAACAAGCAAACAAACATCTTTCCTCAATCCTGGAGTTTAAACATAGAGACTACGTTTACTTTTTTTTCCCTATGTTTTCTTTCTGTTTGTGGAAGAATAATGTTTCCATGTTGAAAATCTTTAAACATATTCAACCATCTTTGATCTATAGATACATTTCCCTTTGTCCCATTTTGGTAGCAAGTTCTCATAAAGATATGACTTAAGGTCACGGTGATCATTACATAGATAATATGACTGAATTAATTACCTATTTTCTAAGATTTACTATTCTGGGTCTCCCTAACTGAATTCTGCTAAGCTCGCGGTTTCTTCAAAGACTTCCTTTCTAAATTACTAGGTAATTATTAACCTATAAATACCCAACTACCTACTACTCAAGCTTCAAATAATAACAAACAGCATTTAGTATTTTTCATGTTAGTTTTCAGCATGAATTCTCTCCATTTTTATAAAAATCCAATGAGGTTAGTAATTTTATATAATATTCCTTTTATAAAAAGAAAATAGATGCACAGAGAAGTGAATTGCCCAATGTCACATACCTAATAAGTGGTAACCTCAGTCTTTCTGAAACCAGAGTTCTTGCTCTTAAAAATATACGGTTGTGTATTCCTTTCCCCTATAGATTTTGCCATTCAAATTCAAAAACAGCATCATGGAAAACAGTGGTATTTGCTAAGGAGCTGGATGTTTTAGATGGTTTATGAGAACAACGGCACAATTTTTAAAAAATTTAAAGTTTTAATATATTCAGAAGTACAGAATATTTTATTTTATTTTATTTTTATTTGTGGATACTTTATTTTATTTTTATTTTTTTATTAACATATTTTTTATTTTAAAATTGTGGGGTACAGTTAAGGGTTAGGTATACAAATATGCATTGTGCAGGTACCCTTGTTGATGAGGTGTGTCCCCCCGTCCCCAGACAGATATTGACTACCATTAATCCCACCTCCCTTCCCCTCCCTGCCCCCCCATAGTTTCCTGTCAATCCTTTTCTTATAGTATTACGATAGCTGTTCAAGGTCCACTTATGAGTGAGAACATGTGATACTCAGATCTTTGTTTCTGTGAGAGATCACTCAGTATTATAAACTCCAATTCCATCCAGGTTGCTGCGAAATTCATGATTTTATTTTATTTCTTATGGCTGCGTAATATTCCATTGTGTATATGTACCACATTTTTTAATCCAGTCCTCTTTTGATGAACAACATGGTTGGTTCCATGATCTTGCTATTGTGAACAATGCTGCGATAAACATATGTGTGCATGTATCTTTTTTACAGAATGATTTGAGTTCTTCAGGGTATATTCCCAGTAGGGGGATTGCGGGGTCATATGGAAGGTCGATTTTTAGAGCTTTTAGAAATCACCACACTGATTTCCAGAGAGGCTGCACTAGTTTACATTCTCACCAACAGTGTAGGAGTGTTCCCTTCTCACCACATCCTCTCCAGCATCTGTAACTTTTTGAGTTATTGATAATGGCCATTCTGACTGGAGTTAGGTGGTATCTCAGTGTAGTTGAACATTTCTTCATGTATCTGTTGGCTGCTCGTATGTCTTCTTTTGAGAAGTGTCTGTTCATATCTTTTGCCCACTTTGTATTGGGGCTGTTTGTTTTTTTCTTTTCAGCACGTTTGAGTTCCTTGTAGATCCTAGATGTTAGGCCTTTGTCAGACATGGAGTTGGCAAATATTTTCTCCCAGTCTGTGGGCTGTCTCCCTGCTCTCTTGATGGTTGCTTTGGCTTTGCAGAAGCTTGTCAGTTTAATGAGGTCCCAATTGTCTATCTTATCTCTTATGGTCCGTGTGTTTTGTGTGCTCAGGAATTGGATGCCAGTTCCAACTTTCATAAGGGTGTGTCCTCAGAATATTTCAAATAGAAACTGTTCCAGAAAATTCAAGATATTTGGTCACTATAATTAAAGAACACTAGACACAGAAACACTTGAAAACTACGCAAAACAAAGTAATATTTACATTAAATATAGAAGGATTATGGCTAAAGACAGTAGAACTTGGAATAATGGAGAGGAAGGAATGAGGCTGAGAAATAAAATTTTTTTTTCTAGCTGTGAAGAACTAGAGGCAAAAAACTCATAAATCACTTTGGCTGTTACTGAAAAAAAACATGTAAAGTTCCTCAGTTTGGCAAAGGTTAAGAGAACAATAATGTTTTGTCAGCCCAAGCTAGCCAAAGAGCTGATTAGAACAGAAAGCTCACCCTGCATGGCCAGAGAGAAACCACATAAAGGAATTTCTCAGAGTCTACAATAGGGCAGGCAAGAAGTTACTCATCCTTCTCCTACTCTATGACTATCTTTTTAAACTTTTGCTTATGGTAATGCAAAGTCATGCTGGTATCACAACTGATTCTTTAAACTTTAATGTGTCAGTTTTGGCAGAACTAATAATTAATATGGACATTTACAAAACGATATGAAAAATTAATTTAGTAATGACATTATTAAATTTGTTATTGCTATCACAAAAACAAATACATATCCTTATTTAAACTGGTGTAATCTTCATGAGTCATAATGAATTAAACTTTCAGGAAATGAGTGATTTCAAACCCAAGAAAGGCTGTCAGCACTTTGAAGTTTTTAATCATCTAGATCAGGATTGAAGAATCTGTAGTCTATAACTTGAATCTTGCTCCCAACTTCAGTTTGAATAACAAATTCCAAGGATTCACATTTCTGCTTATTTTGTCTATCATTGCAAAAACCCAAACTGGTCTCAATAGCCTTTAATATTGTTTTAAAATTTAGTTGTTTTCCTATGAATTTCTTCTTTTGTAGATGCATATTTCTTACTTTCTTTACTCTTTCATCTCTCTCTGTTCTTATTTTTCATGTGCCACTCAAATAACAATAATATACAACAAAATCATAATTTTTATTTACTGATAAAATTGAATGAAAGTCTGTGTTGTGTATCATCACCTTTTAAATTTAGAAGTCAAACATATAGACTATTAAGTTTCTATCTAACCTTAAAGTTCCATGAAAACTTTTATAGTTTCTTCCTTTCTAAACTAAAATTATAAGCCATCACATGATTTACCTTGTCACATTCTGTTCTGTTTAACTGATTATGCTTACTGATTCTTATCATTTTGAAAGTCTCTGAAGCTTGTCAACTAAAAAAGAAAATCAGTGTAGGTGTATGGGATTTCACTTTACAAAGGTTTATTGTAACAGGAGTGCTCCACAGAGACCTAAACTCTTTACTGAGGGTATAAATTTATGTAAGCTTTTAATAATAAAATTTGGAATTAGGTATGAAGACATATTATTTTGACATGGTAATATCTCTTTAAAAAACTGCAACTTTACCAAAGATTTTGTATAAAACAATTCTCCCCACTATTATCTATAATAGTATAAAGTTAGAAATAAAATCTCCAAGACTATGGAAATAATTAAATTATGGAATATTCATATGATTGAATATAATCTTGACATTTAAAATAATATGTTTGAAGAAGAATATTTAATGAAATGGCAAATGCTTACAACAAAATGTTTAATTAAAAAACCCCAGAAATAAAAATAGTATATATTAGACAATTCCAGCTTGCTTTAAAAATGTCCTAAAAAGGACTCGAAATAGATGTTTGGATTTTCTAAAGTTTCTATGATAATTTCTCCTTACTATCATAATCAGATATACATACACACAGATTATAAATAGAAATATTAATAAAAATGTTATCTCTAGGAGTCCCTAATTGAGTACAAAGACATTTTTGAGGATTCCTGTGTTTTTTGCTTACAGCAGGATACAGTTCATCTCTGTTTCCCATGGCACCCTTTTAATTACCTTTTCAGTGAGGTTTTGTGTGTTTAGGAAGATAGTATGGTGAACTTTGACTAAACAAATCGTATAAGGGCAGAATTTTGTATTGAAAAGAATCTTAAAGTTAATTTAGTCTGAATCCTCCTTCTCTTCTTCAATTTCAGCTATAGTCAGTCCAAAAATACAAAAGAATTTTATATTAATAGTAATGGGAAAATCAATTCAAATCTAAATTCAATCCCTATAAACTATTTAATTAAAGTAAAAGAATAATGAAAGTAATAACAATATATTTGCTAGTGGTTCAGACACTGCAAATCATTTTATATTTGTAATCTCATTTTTTTTCTTATACTAGCCTATATTTTCCAATATAAAAGGGAAAAATTGAGGCTTAGATGCTGACAGGGTTTATTAGTGCCCCAGATAGTAAACTTAGGGCTGTTCAGTACTAAATCCCTTTCTCCTTCCACATTACAATGTGATGGATAAATATGTAAAAATTTATTTTAGAATATGCACAAAGCTAATTTTGATTATACATTTAGTAAATATTTGAGTTTTGTCCTAGAAGGGCAAAATTGTTTGAGATTCTGGTATTGATTGTGTGCTGAGCCATGCTTTGTATATTTTGGTTCTATCCTAATGACCCCTGCCTGTTTATCTGAAACCTATGACAGCTATAATATTATTTAACTAGTGCTTTGAGGGCTTGGTCTAGGATGAATAAGGGATTTTAATGCTGATTGCTTGTCTTGCCATATGATAAAGCTAACAATTATTAACCAGTATTCCTGCTGAAGGATATGTAAGAGGGTTAGAAAAAAAGTTAGAAGAAGATTTAGGAAGGAAAGATAATTACTAATCCTCTTGAATAATTTGCCAGAGAGGATATAGGCAGAATCTGTTTTGTTTTGTTTTGTTTTTTAAACTATGTTCTGTTAATGAAATTCTAACTCCTAGATTGGCAGTTAATAAGGATAATGCTATAACTTGATTGGGGAGTCAGAAATGGATGATAAATTAGGTTGCTCAGTTCTGGACCTAGAAGTTCACAACAAGCAGATTACAAATGGTTACACTTGCTAATGTAAATAATCGCCAGCCTGGCCTATGATAAGTCTTGTGTCATCACCCTCTCTCCACTCAAATTCTCCTTCCAGCTGTTCTGATATTTACTGGGATTATAGCCTCTCTGAGCAAATTGGAACTGCATTGCTACATCTAATTAGTTATTGATAACTTATTTTCTTCTGTTTTGTTGGAGTATTCCCCTGTGATTCTGTTAATGTATTTCAAATTATACTGAGATTTATTAGGAGACAAGAATCTCCCATTAGCTTGCCATCCCAAAGTCCTCAGCTTCTTGTATCCAGTGCCCACCAACTCCCAAATGTCTTTTTAGTTCTAGTATCCAAATTAATCCAAACTCCTGATCAGATATTTTCCATTTTTTGTCTGTTTTATGCTAATACTTGAATTTTGTCATAATTAGCTTTTCTAATAT